>JANZXP010000004.1:5642253-5667044 GCA_027576715.1 Erythroxylum flavicans
CCAAAGCAAAACATGAACCTATCCACACTTCTCATGTACTGCTCGAAATTTTCTAAGAAAAGTTTCAGAGTCCAACAGATTTCATCTCAATACTATGAAAGCCCTTATGTGTGATCAAGTTTGTTAGATGATGAAGATAATAAGGGTAAACTCTTTTCTTTATAATATATCAATTTTATCTATTTTTATGAAATTATCTTATCTTATATTGTTTTTAATTTTTATATTAATACAATCATATGTATTGATACGGAGCTGACTAATCATTCAACTGAAAAATAGTTTAGAAAAATATTTAATGATGAAGGTATATTTAATTGTTCATTAATTATTATCATGTGGTTAATGTTCATTTAATGCAATTATTACAGTCCTCATTATTATTTACATAATAATGTTTCTACACAGATGAAGTTGTGTAATCTATTTACAATCTTGATTATAACGATTAGTTATCTCATTTTTTATGCTACAAGTTTGTTATCTTTAATCTTAATTTCCGGAATTGCTTATTTTTCATGTGATTGTGTTATTTTTTGTATTGAAGATAAAATTATTTACTTTTGTATTTTTTTTTACAAATTATCGACTTCAATATCTGCACTCCAGTCTCCATGGCTCCAATATTAGTTGATAATTTCATTTTGACTATTTGTAAATTGCATCATTAAAAAAATTTAGATAATATTAGCAGGATGATATTCTTATACTTGAATAATGTAATCTTTTTTATTTATTTTTTAAAAAACAAATTTAGTTTCAACTTATTAATTTTATCATTTTATGTACATTTAATATATACATACATTAAAAAACTTATTTTTCATTAAACAATCGTGCTAACTAAATGAATGTTACATCACTCATATATAATATTTTATATTCACTTCCTTTGAAAACGAATTTAGTTTTATTTTATTCATTTTAACATTTTATATATACATTTAATATATTTAATCATTAAAAAACTCATTTTTATTAAGCAATTGTGCTGGTTAAATTAACGTTGCATTTCTCATATATAATATTTTTTGTTTACTTTCTTTAAAAATAATTTGAGTTTTACCTTATTCATTATATCAATTTATGTACATTTAATATATACATTCATTAAAAATTTTATTTTTTATTAAGCAATTGTGCTAATTAAATAAATGTTGCATTTGTCATATATAATATTTTTTACTTCTTTTGAAAATATAATTGATTTCAACTTATTCATTTTATCATGTTATTTACATTTAATATATACATTCATTAAAAATTATTTTTATTAAATAATTATGCTAATTAAATGAATGTTGCATTTTTATATATAATATTTTCTGTTTATTTTTAGCTAAATTTAATTTTAATTTATTAATTTGATTATTTTATATAATTTTAATATATATTCAATAAAAATTTTAATTTTTATTAAGAAAATGTGTATAGCCCAGGCGAATGTCTAAAATGTTAGTCTAAGTGATTGCTAATCACAAGCTGTAGACCTCTCATCTCGTCATTTTTCTTGTCTTCTTAACCCCGTATTATAAACAACTCAAAAAAGATCGAGAGTCGTCAAGACATCAGAGAAATTAGCTTGCTTTTTGTCCTTCTCTCGGGAGAAGATTGTCCGTGCCATCAAGCTTGTGCCATCCTTGTCCCATTTTCCTTGAGCCATAAACTTTGCAATAAATAAATGTGATATAGCAAAATTTGTGGTTGGAGAAGGACGACAGAGGGATGGCACAGACGATCTCATGCCCTTCTCTTGCACATGAAATCCTTTGTGCCGTATATGGTGTTTATGTTGAAAAATTGATTCGGGATCTGATCTCGACCGTAGCCGAATACTCATGAAGCTATTTCATAATTTTCGATTTTCGAAAAATCAAGATCTTTTTAATTCTATAAAATGATTAATACATGAATCATAATAAAGTATGAATCGTAATTCATACCTTATTCTAAAATTTGATCTTTATCTTGTCGTATTTTTTTAATTGTTTCTAAAACCGATATGTCTTAACCACTATAGCCACACAAATTTCTGGCCTCTAACGATATCTATAGAATGGATTGAGAGAACTTTGTAACTCTTGTAGAGAGGATTAAGCAAGAAGTGCTAGCTCTACAGAACTTAAGCCTATTTATAATAAACTTTGGACGTTTTAGCAATTTAATTGAAATTAAATTCTAATTTCAATTAAACTTTAGTTAGAATTACAAATAATTCTAATTAGTTACCAATTATGTTCAAATAAGATTCAATATCTTATATTGATCCTTATTTATTAAATATCTCATTTTTAATCATAAAGTTTCTCAAACTTTACAATCAAGTCCAACTTGATTAAATTAACTTTGCTCTTTTCAACCCATTATATATGTGAGACCCATTAGGTTCTCAAATATGTTGGTAATGATTATAAATTATAATTAAAATTTATAATTAGAATTGGATAAATTAAAATTCCTTTTAATTTATTTTTAGTTCTCTAATTAAACAATTTATAAACATATATCAAGATTAACGTCTAGTAACGCATCATGACCACCTAAATATTTAGGAATGTCAAAGTAGTTTTGACTAAACTTTCCGTGCATGATTTTTTTCGTATAATTCAATAATTTCATCATATAATGTTCCGATTAGACATAGAGCATGAAATTAATGTCTACTCTATTTTAAGTCCAATCATATTAGTTCTCCACTATCAACTATCGATTCAAGTAATGACATTTGTAAACTATTTTCAAAATGTTATTCCACCTTGGTCAAGAATTTTCAGAATTAATACTAATTGAGAATAACAAAATATTCCCCCGATTACTTTAGGGTGATGAATCATATCTTGATCATACAACTACTCCCATAAAGTTCATGCTACATATAATGACTACCGATTGACCGACTCATGAATAAATAGGTTATAAGTAGTATCAAAATATAGCAATCCCTATACAAGATAACTTTAATAATCTTAAGTCAAAGAATCACTTATACAATCATTACAATGAGAATTCCATAGACATATAAGTAATGTTCTAGATGGATTTTTTATCTCGTGTTTGTTCAGTAAACTTGTTCTCTAACAAGTACCAACACGTTTGCTTAAGCATTTCTAACCTTAGCTTAAGAGATCGACTACTTCCTTCATAAGGAAAAACATAATGTATGCTAATCTTTTTGCATTTATTAGTATACAATTTTAATAGAACAATGACCAGAAACAATTTATGGATAATATATAAATGAAATATGAATTTCATAATTATAATCTCATTATAATTTCATTTCCAATGTATAATTATCCCATGGACTTTATCATATACATTTAAGTATATACAAGATAAAGAATGCTCTTAAACAATTTGTCACTAAACTTGGAATTTATTATTAATTAAATAATAATAAATTTGAGTTATCGTTACATAATGTGTATAAATGTTTTAGTGTAGTAGATATTTAAGATCAGATGTATTTTTATGTCATTAATATTTGGATTACAACCACCAATTGTATCTTTAAAATTATCACTTAAAGAATTCGGTTATTTGTGTCAAATTTTTAATAATTAAAAGTTGAGTGCCTACCTTTTTAGTACAACAAACACAAAAGAGATATATTTTTGTGATATATGCCATTTGAATGGAACCTACGTTTGAGAACATTAAGAGAACCTAGATACCATCAACACATTATCTCTAAATTCCATCCACATATTATCTTTTTGTAACGGATGAAGTCAAGAATGGATTCAGTAAACAAAAATAGCAGTTGTGATTGAACCATAAAGGAAGAGAAGGAAAGACAAAATGATCTGTAATTCCCCACATCAGACAATAAATGAGCTTCAAGACTCCAACAATCAGTATAAACCAGTGTTTATGGTTCATTATGATTCCGACGTCAAATTCAATTAAGATCTGTGTGGCTCATTTTAATTCTTCTTAACACCAAGGGAACAGGCTTCTCTAAGACAGATACATTGATGTTGTTCCAAATATCTGATTTGGTGGGTAGCTGGGCGATTCTTTCTGCAATGTACATGTCTTCGGGAAGAACAGAGCCAAAGACAGTGTATGCATTTTTCCACTCAAAATGATTGGCTAGGCTAATGAAGAATTCTGGACTAGAACCAATCCAGGCCACCGAACCCCTAGTTATTCTTGGGCAAGCTTCTTTTGAAATTTTTCTGAATGATGTTCCTTGGGCTTCCAGTACACCTTGTATAAGTGCAAATGGAGGGCCATAAGGAGCCTATGAGAAATTTTCACAGTATCAAAGTCAGGGCAGGTCTAAGCACAAAAGAGCAAGAAAGTTAAAAATTAGAAAGCCTTTGAAAATTAAATAACAAGATATGTTTCCAAATAAATTATTAAACTGTCAAATTCACCTAAGGAGTCATGATTAAAAAATAATTTGTATATAAAAGTTAATTTATAACACAATATCTTTGGTAAATTAATGAAAATTTTACTCATCTGGTACTAAACGCAAACGAAAACGAAGTATGAAAGATTGTTACATTTTTCAAATGGTTTCCTTCTGAATCCCAAAACTGATCACGGTTCTCTGCACGATAGAATTGGCAACCAGCACAATGTCGCAGTGTCAGCAACTCAAGAATGTATGTCACAGAATGTGGAGCACAGTCTGGAAAAAGCTGCACATACCAATTGTTTATCTTTTATACAGTAACAAAAAAAAGAAGTAATTACACATATATTCAATCTAACAGTTCTACGGCCTTGAGAAAATTGTTTTTCTTCGCAAGAGAAACCAACAACAAAAAGAATAAAAATTGACAGTACTACACTAAACCAACATATCAAACAGATCTCCTAACCTTTCTCAGCAAGGGAATACACTGATATCACTCTCCACATACTACTGTCAGTCCAACCCATTCCTTGACACCTAGTAACAACCAACTCACAGCATTTGTATACCGTGTTTTTTCATGCCTTGCCTCCCCTATCTACGTGTATGTCCTATAGACATATATATATATATATGCAAATACTATCATTCCTATAATCATATCCTAAATATTCTGTAATTATGTCTAATATTATGCAATTATGTTGTGATATTATCCTCCTTTACATGTTACTCCGTTGTACACCATATAAGAAACCCCCATCATTCGTATCATACACAATAAAAATACAATACCCCTTTCTCTCGTCTTTGCTACTATCCTTCTCTTGTCATTGCTACATTGGTATCTGAACCATATTAAATTTTAGTTTCTTCTGCTCAAACCCTTGTTCGGCAACTTTTTTGTTAGATGGTCTGCTTTATTCTTGTCTCTCCTTTATTGTTCAAACTTCTTTGTCCCTTTTCAGAACCCCAAACACCAATCTGAGACTACCATCACATTCTCCATCTTCTGACGATTCAAATGCCACTTGCCAAAGTTAGATTGGTCGTCAGACTCATCGAAGTCAGATTAGTCTTGAAGAGTGCTGATGCATTATTTCGACAAAGGCATTAATTTTTTCTAGTGGAGTGATTTGTTGGACTCCTAAATCTAAATGATGGTATTGTATAATTGTTGACAAACATGATCGGTGCTTGACATTTAGGCTGATATGAAAATATCATGTTAATGAAAGAACAAGGAAAAAACATACAAGAAAGCAAAAAATGAAAAACATAAATTAAAACTCAAGAGTAGGCAAGTGTTGGCATATCTTGGTACACACTGACAGAAATATTTAATGATGGGAAAGGTTCAAGTACGAGAACAAAGATGATGGCGCAATTAAGTCACACTAGTTCGAGGGTACAAAAGGACGCTTAACTTGAAAGAGAGGTCTAAAGGTATATAAATGTACAAGGTTTATTATAGGGATAACACGTTCAAAATTGTGTAACTTTTTAAGATTTTCTCAATTCAATGCCTAAGCTTTTAAAATTTTTAATTAAATGCCTAAGCTTTTAAAATTTTAATAATTCAGGTTATTTTGAATGATGTGACATGTCTATTAAATACTACGTGGATGTCCATCTATAAGCTACATCGGTAAAAACTAATGTTTCGAATTGAATTGTTAAAGTTTTAAAAGCACTCAATTAAAAAATTAAAAGTTTAGGCACTGAATTGAAAAAAATCCAAAAAAGTGAGTACTTTAGGATTGGTTATCCCTTTATTATATGGTGGCTTTGGTTATTGCTAACTTAGGTCATGAAGAAATATGACTACACTATAAAAGTGTTTGGATGAACTATGCACAAAAATAGCTTGAAATGGCTAACCAAAAAAGTCATTAAGGCACTTGTCTTTAAGAAACGATGACGTGGTAAGACACGGTAAGAATATGAAGTAGAGGCAAAAGGGTGATTGTCTTCCTATTCTATATTTTTATATGTTAAGAGTTGGTGGTCAAAATGGAATAACTTCTCACTAATTTAGAAGAGTTAGTGAAAAAAGAGACAAGTCTCCATTAACACAGGATAGTAGAGAAACTAGGGGGGTTAATTACTTGGTATATAAGTTCTTCTAAGCTTATATAAAGGTATTTTTTGTAGTTTATTTATAGAACATTAAATATATTCAATTATCTATAAGGGAGAGATGAGATCATTGACAGAAAATTCTAGTTGAGAACTACGAATAGCAAATCCTTAGATGATCATTGTATAATGTTTCGAGGAGGAAATAAATAAATTCTTTATGTTATTTTTTTTATGAATAGATCAATCAAATTTTAGCTTTTACCATATCTCTATTTTCTTCATCTTTTGATTGAATTGTGTTAAATACTTGTGTGTAATAAACACACACTGGTTGATTAACAATCACGAAGACTAATTTAAACCTTAATGAACTTAGACTCGACGACAATTTTATTCAACAAGACCCCACAATAATTACCATGTCAATTAATCACAAAGTTGCCAAAAATTATGAGCACTTACTTTTATATGAATAATGCCATATTCTGTTTCCAAGCCAACGATGCCCTGAAACGAAAGATGAAAAAGTTGAAGCCTTGAGGCAACGACAAACTTAAGGTGCACAAGACAAGAATACCGGTTAGGAAACAATAAGAATACCATTAACATCCTATAGCTCCCAATGCCAAATGAGACTATCATATAAACTTTGGATACTGCAAATATAGCAAGATAAAGGAAGCGACTTTCGTAATATTAACTAAATTTCACAGGCCCCGAAACTAATTTATTTCCAAAGGGAATTTCATTAGCAAAGGAACCTCAATCTCATAAAATTGAACTGTTTCTCAAGAAAAATACAAACACTGGTTTTAAATATTGGTATCATTATCGAAAACAGCAATGCTTCAACTAAGCTCCATCTTTAATGAAATTTGTGCATGGTTTTTCTTCACATTCCTTTGAATTATATTTTTAGCCCAAAGCAAAAGGAATGAAATTGGACCATAGGGCTGCAGGAAATTTAAATACCTCTCCTTTCCCAAAGATAAGTCCAGATGTCCAAATAACCCGCTCTCCAGCTTCCTGCTGATCAGGGACCAAAGTATTCTTTTGTTTCTTCAGCCAACACTGACAAAACAAATATAACCAATGAAACTGCAAATGACGTATCACAGAAATTATTCTAAAATAGCCCACAAAGAGAGATGGCCCCCTTTTCACCATTCCATAATTATCCCAAGAAGCGAAAACAGGACGTGCTTTAGAAGAAGTATCTGGTACCGAGCCATATAAATCGAATTAAGGGGTGGTGCGGCGAGGAGAAGAGGTGTGGTGTGGAGTACGGACTTCGCAAACCCAGATCTACACGATGAGATGAGGAGGAAAACCGGAGAAGACAACAAGCAAGTGTCGACGGCAGTGAGATGATCCAGACGCCAGTGAGAGAGACGGTGGGAGCGAGAGAGTGAGAGAGAGAGGGTGAGAGTTAGAGAGAAGAGCTGAAGAGGGGTGGTAGTCGAGGTTCGGGGAGGTGGGTAGATTTTAGGTTAATTTTTTTATTTGCAAATCAGTCCTCCAAGTTTTCAAAAATTCCGAAATTACCCGAAATTTTCCCAACAAAAAACCCCGATATCGATAGGTACCGAAGTTAGGATCCAGGTACCGGTCTCTGGCCGGTATTGGCCGGAACGGTACGGATTCTATATCACTACCAAGGATCTTATATTGACATATTGGCTTATTGACACTCTTAAAGTATTTGGTTTCAATGACTCCAATTATATAGGCTACGAGGATGATAAGAAATCTACTTCTAGTTAGATTTCGGCAATATTAAAGTATGTACTATTAAGTACATACTTTTAAGCAGTATATTGGCAAACTTACTAACTAAAGGTTTATTGATATGTGTTCTAGGAACATGTCTTCCTTGTGGGATTGTTAGGAGCCTAGTTCTTTGTTTTTGTGAGATTTTTTGTTCTATTTATGTTTTGTGAGGATTGTTTAGATTTTATATAATACATGCATATTATGGATGTTTGCCACTGTTCATGACATTTTTGTAATTCTATATTTCTGATGAATGAAATTTGATAATATTTATTATGCTGAATCTATATTGATATTATTATCATATTTTTAAATTAGTAAAGCCCAGTTATGTATATATATATATATATATATATGTACATTTTAATCAATAATATTTTTCTTAAAGTGGTTATCAGTGAAAATTTTATCAAACTTGAGATGCTACTATTTTGAAACTTGTTTCAACCCATAAGTTGACTTCTAGAGATTATAAACCATGATTTCTTTTCCAACTAACTTAAAATTAGTAGCTTGAATCATATAGACATCTTCAATTGAGTATCCACTTAAAAAAGTTATTCTTACATCCATTTGATGAAGATCTACATCAAAATAAACTATAATTACCATGATAATTTATAAAGAATCATTAGTGAAAACAGGAGAGCGTATTTCACTGTAGTTTGCACCTTTTTATTGGTTATAATCCTTAACGACTAGCCTTAATTTATACATCTCCACTTGATCTTTGGCATAACACTTAGTCTTAAATACTTATTTACATCTAATAGAACCGTAAACGTTTAGTAACTCTAAAATGTTCTACATTTTATTCTGTGACATATAGATCACCTCATTATTCATAACACTAATCTAAAAATTAAATTGAGGATTATAGATGACTTTCTTATAAGTAGATGAATTTGAGGTGTCACCAATTTCATGTTCTTACAAGAATACAATGTTATCCTTAGAGATTATAGAACTATAGCTCCTTTTTAATCTCTTTAAAGACACATCTTTTATGACTACATCTAAAGACTTTTATGCTACATGTTTGATGGTACATCCTAAATGTCCATCAGATGTTGGTCAACAGTGGGGCCAACTATTAGAGCAAAAGCAATAAGCATATAGGAATAATGAGTGTTCTTTAAACACAATTTCTCTAAGCTCTTGGTTTATACTAGTGTCATCTTAAATATAGATAGCTCGATTTGATTCAATAACTTTAGTGTATATAAAGGATAGTAAAACCTATAACCTTTTGATCCCATATAATAACCAATAAATTAGTCATTTATGGTCTTAAGATCAAATTTATTGGATTGTAGATTGTAGGGTCTCACTTCTGCTTTACAACCCTAAAAATGGAAGATTTAAAGTGAGTTTGTTTTGTAACCACAACTTATAAAGAGTTTTGAGAACAAACTTCTTGGGCACTTAATTCAAAATATAAGTTGCAATTCTCAAAGTATCACCTTTTAAAAACTCTAACAAGGAAGAGTTCGCTTATATATATCTCACCATATCAAGAAGTGTTCAATTTTTTTCTTTTCGCAACGTGTAATAGGCATTATGCATTGAATATCAATGTCACACTCTTGTATGTCCATTACAAAAGGTTCAGGATTACAACTTGTCTCATCATATCTCTCATAATACTGATCACTTTTATCATAATGAACCACTTTGAATTTTTTTTTTCTTGTTGAAGTTTCACTTTTACTTTAAAGGCTTCCAAAGAATCAAACTTTTCAAGAATGAGCTCAATGAAACCATAACTAGAAAATATGTCAATAAAAGTGATGTATTCGTAATCACCTATAATTAGAGGAGTAAAATATCCACAAATATCAGTATGGATTAACCTATTTAGTTTTATAAACTTGTCTGCTTTATTGTTTCATTCAACCTTTTAGTAGTCAATTTCTCTTTTATATAGTCAATACAAGTGCCAAAGTCTGACAAATTAAGATCTTATGAAAATTATTCTTTATCAATCTTTCTTTTTTTTTTTTGTAAAAATATGACCCAATCACTTGGTCAAAGAATGAAAGATTTTTCATAATCACTCTATTATACTTTGACAAGCTAAGAATATTAAATATGTACATCTAAAGTTGTCTTATCTATCTTTTCTCGAAGAACTTAGTAGGTTTTATTATCATTTCTTATGCAATCAAAGAATATTTGTACCACATGTTTGGAAATTAAGATTGCAATTTCAATGGCTAACTTGTTGATTATTTTAATGAAAAATAAAGTTACATTAAAATTGTACCTCTACTCCTCTTACGGGAAAATAAAATACTTAGAAGTGATTGATAAACAAGTTTGTCATTAGGCTAGATCAATTCAGGATGCTCAAATCTAAGTTCGATCTTTATGCTCGGATTTGTCTAATTCGAACTTGGTTCGAAAATTTAAGTTTAAACTTGAGCCTAATTTGAAGTCCGATCAAGCTCAAAGATAGATCAAATCTAATTATTTTTATTTAAAATTTGAAAATGATATTATTTTATTTAAAATTACATTATTTTTGTATGAAATTTTGGAGCTTTAGGTCGGGATGAGTTAAATAGTCCAAGCTCGACCGTAAGCCAAATCCAAAGCTCAAAAATAAAAAGAAAAAGAAGTCCAAGCTCAGTTTAAAGTCCAATTAACTTGATTCGGGTTTGTTGATTTCACGTGCGGTTGGACTCGCGGGAAAATGTCATGCTAAGGACAACAAACAAACAATCTTGGCCCAAAACCAGAAAAGCTACAAAATCTGATCCGACCCGTAGAGAAAACGGTCATGAAACAACCAAATCGAAGATAATTCCAGTAGCAGGCGAGTTTGCAAGTCACTGTTGCTTGCTAGGAGACGCTTGAGCTCGGCGCAGCTCAAATTCAATCACTCACTTCACTACCCTCGGTGTTGTCTAAGTCTCTTTAGCTTATTCTAAAGATAAGGCGCTTAAATAATCGAAGTAACACTTCACAGCACGTATTCTACCCAACCCCAGAAATGGCACACTCATGCGTCTCCACATCCACCTCCTCTCTCAGATTCACCTCTTTACCCCTTTTCTCTTCCACCCAATCCCCTTCCTCCGATGCCCAAAAGCTCGCCCTCCCTTTCGAGCCTCTTCGTTCCAGGTTTGACCTCACACACACCCAAAAATGTAATTTTTATAATGTACTTAATAAACTAGTTTTACACCATATCTATATTTGTTCTTCATTGTCATGCCTATAATTTGTATATCTGATAGAATTATTTGCTTGTATTGGAATTTTTCATTTTTTGTTGGTTTCTTTTTCTGTAGAAAAATGATGAAGTTAATTAGTAACCGGAAGGACCTCCGGCCGTCTCAAGCGAAGGCGGTTTATTCCGGCGAATTTTGGGCTCCGGAAAAAAGTTCTCGACGGGGCATTTGGTCCATAAGGTATTTTATTAGTTAGGGTTATCTTCTTATTGCCTGCAAAGTTTTTGACTATTGGCCTCAAGAATAAAACTTGGTGTTGATGATATGTAGGGATGACTTGCAAATGCCGGCTTCGCCTTACTTCCCTGTGTATGCCGACGGAGCTCAAGGGCAGGGGCCGCCTCCCATGATGCAAGAGCGGTTTCAGAGTGTTATTAGCCAACTTTTTCAATATGTAAGTTGTGAGGTTTGCTTGCTTTGACCAATTATTGGAGGGCTTTTTTAGTTTACAGCTTTGTGAATTTGGTTGTTTTTTGCTCAATTAGAGAATCATTCGGTGTGGTGGTCCTGTGGATGATGATATGGCTAACATAATTGTTGCTCAACTTCTTTACCTCGATGCTGTTGATCCTAACAAGGTAAGTTTTGTGCTGTTTTCTTTCTAGTGATTTTTTTTATCGATGCTAGATCCATTTTTATCTATTTTGTTCAAATCCTGGTAATGCTGTTTCAATTGTATGCTTTTATAATAACAGACGAATATACATAACATTTGGGCGTTTGAACATCTCTTTGTAATGATGTGCAATATGCGAAGAGTAAATTTAGGTAGATGTGCAAGTACAGATACACACATGAACAGTTGCTAGCCAGTATCTGTTTCATAACTTGTACCGCTTAAAGCTTTCTACATGGTGATTTAAACCATATACTCTTCCTAACAGGATATTGTCATGTATGTGAATTCCCCAGGAGGATCAGTTACAGCTGGTAATTTCTTGTCATTTTATCTTCTGTTTTTTTCAATTTATTTTCTTGGCTATGATTTTTATATCATGGTTTCATTTTGTTTTACTGATCTGTTTTTTCTTGGTCACTATTTTTGCTTCTTTTCAGGCATGGCCATATTTGATACAATGAGGCATATACGACCTGATGTCTCTACTGTCTGTGTTGGGTTAGCGGCTAGGTATATGATGCAGTGGTTTAACTATTTGCAATGTGGCTTGTTTCTCGATGCTCAATCAAACACTAATAAATTCACTCCTTTTTATCCCCTTGAATTAATGTCCATGATCACTTATTTTTGCAATGGAGAAACCTGACAGATATTTAACCAAGTCCGAATTTGTTGTGCTTTAACGTAACATTCTTTCCTCAATCATACAAACATTAATAAATCACTCTCCTTTTTATCCCCTTGAATTAATGCCTATGAACATTCTTATTTTTGCAATGGTAACACTTGACAGATATTTAACTACGTCTGAATTTGTTGTGCTTTAACCTAACATTCTTTCCTCAATCATACAACAATTAGTGCAGGCTTGACTAAAAGGATTGAGAAGTGTATGATGGGAGGCATAACCATTAGATGATGATTTAGGACTTGGATTTCAATAAAACGTGATAGTTTTTTGGAGTGCATACTCATTAGCTTTTATTAGTGTCTTCGAATTAGATTCTCTTTCTTTTCCTCATCTACTCTATTCCTGAGAGCATGATTGGCTTGTTAAAACTAAACTATGTCCAGCTCCCTGAACACTTGCGTTGATTGAAGTAGATTTTGCTATTCTATTTGGTTTACTTCTCGCATAAGTTGGACAAAATATTAAATGGTTTCCAACCATGTAAGTATAGACTATTGTTTACGTCTCCTGAATTAGTTGAGAAAATTGATCAGAATGTAGTTTTCTGTGTATAGAATGTACATACTTTTCAGTACATGGAATATGTATCTGAAACAAAATTGTTGTCTGAACTTTGTTGGTGTGCTTAATTCAGTGTTTGCTGTCATTGATCTATGTTTTCTTATTTTTCTCGCTTCTCTTTTACAGTATGGGTGCATTCCTACTTAGTGCTGGGACCAAAGGTAAGAAAGCTCCTTCTAGATTCCAATCAATTTTTTTTGTTCTTATGTTTACTAAATATGTCTTTCACTCTTTCTTGATTCCAATTTTTTTTTTCTGTTCATATGTTTACTAAATATGTCTCTCCCTCTTCTCGTATGTGGGTAAAGGAAAAAGGTACAGCTTGCCAAATTCAAGGATAATGATCCACCAACCTCTCGGTGGAGCTCAGGGTGGGCAATCTGACATTGATATTCAGGTATACCACTTCACATTTTCGTTAGTTTTGAAACATGGAAGAAAGAGTTTTTCTGGTTTTCAAGGGAGAGTAAGGTTTAGTTGTTTAGATGTTAATACATCCAGAAAGTTCAATCCCAATGACAGTGACCACTTTTGTTCTCTACTTTTTCCTCCTCTGCTTTGAGGACTTCGATCTTCACTGAGTCTTTTTCTTTAATGGTCTCAGGGCTCATTAAAGCCAATCAATTTCTGTTCTTAATTGATTCGACTACTTTATTTATGATCATCCTAACTATTCATAAAATTGTCAGGCAAATGAGATGTTGCATCACAAGGCAAATTTAAATGGATATCTTGCCTACCACACTGGTCAAAGTCTTGAGAAAATCAACCAAGATACGGACCGTGACTACTTCATGAGTGCAAAAGAGGCCAAGGATTATGGTCTTATTGATGGTGTTATCATGAACCCTCTCAAAGCTCTGCAGCCATTGGCAGCCGCCGCAGATCAACAATAAGTGACATGTACTAAATTTTCGAGAGCTATTACAAATCTTAAACAATCTTGTTTCGACAAATCGAATAGGAATGATCAGTATAGTCCACCGAGTTTGTTTGGATGATCTATAATTTTGACATTCATTATCTGGATACTTAAGTGTGTAATTGTTTGTCAGTTCTCTAATAGCCTGTCTCCCTCATTGGGACAGGACCGTGGAGTTCCAGTGGAGTAAAAATGTATCTTGCTTCATTATCAGCATTCACTTCTTGGTTCCAATGGCAGTTGCAGCATTATTACGATTCCACATCATTTAGAGGACCCACCGAAGTTGATCTGAATTGGATAACGTTTGCTTTAAATGCCCCCCAGCTGAATGGTTGAGGATTCAGTCCGTGATCAAGGTCGAGCCAACTCCAATAAAGATCTTCAGAAAGGGTCAAAATGACTATTGCAGAAATTACTCGATAGACTTAATTACTTGAAAGACCTGAAAACTAGTCAAAAGATGAGATGAGCTGAAATTTGGGAGGACTCTTATCAAAATTTTGATAACCTTTTAGGGTCACAAACATGGAAGCCCCTTAGGTTCCTAGACTTTTTTTTATGGTTGATGAGCAACTTGCACGCACGAGATACATGGCCGGTACTCGGTACTAATTCACAGTATCGAAGAAATGTTGGTACTTTTGGCTTCTTACCGAAGAACAAGAGGGGAACTTGTTCGATTTGGCGTTTTATACGGAGAATCTTAACACCCCCAAAAAAGCGTTTTTGAGGGATTCCAGTACCTGACCCTCTATTCCTCAATCAGAGCTTAGTAATAAACATACAAAAAGCAGCTCCAATCCAACCTCTCTGTTCCACCAAATCAACCACACTCAACTAAAGGGAGAAAAACCAATAATAATAATAATAACCAGAGCCTTATCTTCTTGTAAGGATCTTTGGGCACTACCTCGTGAACCTCGTGCCAACTTTATTTAATGCTTCCAATAATGAAAACAACTACCAAATGAAGCCGGCCTCTCTCTCTCTCTCTCTCCCCTCTTCCACCAGTCCCTTGTATCTCGTATGTCTAAGACCATTTCTAGTCTCAATCTCAAGAAACCCACTAAAAAGATGGTATCTTTCCCATTAGTTCCTGCTTCTGTCAAATTAGTGCGAAACTTTACTGGTTTGGTGAGGATAAAGAGAGAACTACAAGTTGCTATCTAATTATTACTAGTGGTAGTGACCATAGTATGTCATATATGGATAATCTAAGTACAGATTTTAAGGTTACAAGAACCAAAAACACTATAATTAAGAAGGGACAACAGGAATCCTTTCCTCCAAAAAATGTGCCCGCATGAAGCTCGTGAGAGCTGACGATGTGGGTAGCTCCTCTAGCTCATCAAAGAAGTCGTTTTCTTCAGATTTAGGCGTGGACAATGTCATTAGTTGAGGACAAGAGATGGGCACTTCATCCAACAAAATTCCCAATGCACCTTGAGTTTTCTCTGAGGTCTCTGTGAAAGGGTCTTCTTGGCTAATCATAACGCATTCAGAGCAGTCGTTCATTGGAGATTGCAAGTAGTGAAAACTGTGTTCTTCGCTACCATTTTCATCGATGATGGTCGTAGTGGGTTGGTTTTGCTTTTCTTCATCTTTTGGAGATGCTGTGTTTTCTTCTTCAGTGGAATGGTTTTGGAGTTCATTCTGAGGCTGTTTTAAGTTGGTCTCTTGAAGGTTAGGACCTGGATGGTTATGGCTTGAGGTGTAGGTTATAATGAGCATTGAAGCATCTGTTCTGCATCTCTCTACTTGTTTTTTGGCTGAACATCCCTTTGATGTACTGCACCTGTAGTAGCCCCTGCAATTAAAAGCATGGTGAAAACAATCAATGTTCCTCATCAGAAAGGTAAAAAGAAAAAATTACTCTCGAGACAAGCTTTAAAAAGAAAAATTACTTTCCAGACAAGCTTAATTTCCGTAATTGGGTGCTACTGAATTGAAGAAGACAAAACTAAATGAATCCTGAAATTTCAGAAGTGTCTTGTTTTGCTTGTCAAGACTCAAGATACAACTGTAAAGAGAGAAATGATTGTCCAAAAAAGGAAGAAGAAAATGTTAAAAAGAAAAAACCTTGGATAAGGAGATCCTTTAATGGGCTTTTGCCCATATTTCCTCCAAGACCAAAAATCAGAAGGTGGACCTTCGTTCTTCACTTTCCCGGCATTTTCTCCAATCTTTACTCTAACAACAGTCTTCTCAACTACCTTCCTGCAAGACCACATGTAAAAAAAAAAAAAAAAAACTCAAGGAATCAAGAAAATGACTATATGAGCCTGATCAGGAACTTAAGACCTAGTGAACTATATTCTTCTAACCCATTATGTCCTTAGAGAGCGAAACTGTGAGAGGAAAGAAAGATAAGAAACAAGTCCAATAAGAAAAGGATCATCAGTATCGACCTTCTTTTTGATGCTGGCACTTCTTGTTTGAGGTCTGCTGAATTTGAGTCCAATTTTCCAGAGGAACTATCATCCATGACTTCACTCTTGCTTCTCTTTCTGCTTTTTGCTACGTGTCTTAATTCACAGAGAAATAGCTTGGAAGCGATAAATGAGTATATTATCTACTGAAATCGAACAAGGAGAAGCTTGTCAAGAATAGAAAGGAAGATCTTGAGAAGCAAAATAGGAGTGATTCAAGGCTTAGAAAGAGAGAGGAAAGGAAAGGAAAGGAAGGGTGTGAAGCAATAGATGACAAGACTCTCAAGTTGCTTTCTCCCTTTTCTTTTCACCATTTAATATGAAGCAATGAGCAGCCATGCAATGTATAAGCACCACCCGCATCTTACAATAAAATAAAACCCCATCACACTCACATTCACATACACAGTTGAACATTAATGTGAGAGATATTTTCATATGCGAAAAACATGATGGACACATCGCAAAGTTGATTGGTTGGATCAAGCTGTGGGACCCCCTCTACTTGCTCATACACATTCTGGCGTCGCCATCTGGATATTGCTCTTGTAAACATTGTCTTCTTTATTAATCTTCCGAGTGCTGGTCTGCAGATTGCATTGGTTTTACTGGATTCGATCATGTCATTTTAGGTTAGCGACAAGCAACCTCTGTGGTGGATAACCCATTTAACAAAAAACAAGCCTATACGACAGGGTGAGACGATATCTGTATCTAATTTCATATACAAATGTTAAATGTTAACATCTAATCTCATGGTTGTTCAGCGGTACTGGGGCACTAATTTAGTAACCTTACACCCCACCTCCAAAACGTTGCAATAGTGTTCATCAATCACAGCCTCAAGTAGGTGATTGCGTCCGAGGTCTAGTTTGTGACCACCTGGGAGCTAATGTACAAAATGATATCTGTCAGTTAGTGAAGTAAGAAAAAGAGATTGTCAATATCTCAAACAAAATTGTAGAAGGTGACATGACCGGCCAATGGACATTATTATTACTGGACGAAATTTAAAGGTGGATATCTTTGGATGTCAAGATGATTTTTATGTCGCTTAACATGTAAAGTATTTGGAAGCTGCAGGCACATGTTTGGGAAATAAATCGGAACTAAATCATTGCCGCAGCCGAATACTTTTTCACTACTTTCCATTATGTATCTTTATCAAACTTGATTTAATATTTTATAAAAACTTTTTCCTCTTTTTATACAGAAAAACTAGGGTCTCTTTTAAATTTAATTAAAATAAAATTAAACTATTTTCATAGAGTTCATACATTATCTATGTACTAATGATGATTTCAAATCTAAGAATCAATTATATAATCTTTACATTGAATACATTCACAAACACAAAAATAATATTTTATTCAAGATCCTTATAATCATATGTATACATATTCTCTAATAAACTCTACATATTTGTGTAAGTATCTTCATATTTTAATTTATAAGATCAATTACTTTCTTCATAAGAAAGAAATCTAATGTGCGTTAGTTTTATTATTCCATCAATATCTCCTTATGATGGAACTATTACTAGGAACAATTTTTGAATTATAACTAAATACAATTTGAATATCATAATTATAATCATATCATAATTTTAATTGTACAATATTTATTCCAAAAATTTTATTTTTAGTATTAAGCATTAAATATAACTAATAACATATATGAAGATAAAGAATGCCTTTATTGAATAAGTTAATCATGTCATATATTAATTACAACAAATCGATTAAATGCAAGGGTATGAATTAATAATCTTATGTTTGCACTAAAGACAATCACCTATCTAATATCATATTCATCTATATATTAATCATGTCTCTTTTGAGATAATAGTTTAGTGAGAAGATCTACAACATTCTCTTAGTAGACACTTGCTCCAATGTAATATCTTTTTGCTCCATTGTCTACTTGATCAAGTAAAACTTTTTAAGCATATGCTTGGACCATTGATGAGATATTGGTTTTTTTACATGTCCAATTATGCCATTGTTGTTACATAATAAAACTATTAGCTCAACAATGTTAAGAACAACTTTAAGTTCAATGATGAGTTTCTTAATTTGTATAGCTTTCTTTATCACCTTAAACACTGAAAAATATTTTATATGATCTCAGAATAAATAATAATTAGTTTCTTACAACTTTTTTAACATACTAAACTACCATTTAGAGTAAAGATATATGCTAATTGTGATATGCTATCATTATGATCAAACTAAAGATTCGCATCTGAATACCTTTAAACTTTTAGTTTAGCTTCTCCATAAAGTATGAAAATGTCTTTAGTTTATTTTTAAGTACTCTAAGACATTTTTCATAACTATTGAGTGACTATAACTAAAATTGGCTTAAATTATGTTTGTTATGCTCAAAGTATAAGAAACATCTAGTCTCATACATATCATTGCCTATATAATTGATTCAATAACCAAAACATATAGATTACAATCTATTTTGTCTCTCTTTTCTTGTGTATTTGGACATATAGTTTGAGATAGAAATCTCATGTGACATGAGTGAGGATCTTCTCTTGACATTTTTTATGTTAAGCCTTTTTTACTTATTGTCTATATACATAGAATGGGATAAACTAAGCAACTTTTTTGATATATCTCTATCGATCTTTATTCACAAAATGTAGACTGCTTCTCTTATATCATTTACGCATAAATTTTCGGGTAACCAAATTTTTACATATTGAAGCATCGATATGTTATTTCCAATTAATAATGTGTAATTTATATATATTGTTAAGAAGATGACTACACTCCTACTAACCTTGTTACAAATTTCATCCACATTTTTTAATAAAATCAAACTCTTTAATTGTTCCAAATTCATAACACTTATTTAAATCTATAAATATATATTTTCAACTTACATACTTGATTAGATTAAAACCTTTAGGTTGTGTCATATACATATCCTAAAAAAATTTATCTAGGAATGTTGTCTTGTCATTCATTTCCTATATTTTATAATCATAGTATACGACAATAGTCAATAAGATCTTTATGGACTTATGCATTGCTACTGATAAAAAGGTTTCATCAAATTTAACTTATTATTTATGTTTGTAACCTTTAGCCACTATGTTTCTAACTTTTAGCCACTAGTTTTGTTTTTGTACATGTGTACATTATATGCATCTGTATTAGTTTCTCTTAAAACTTATTTGCATCCAATAGGTAAAATCCCATTAGGAGCAATTAATAAAGTCTATACTTGGTTAGTAATGGGTTTTATTTTAGATCTCATGACTTTATACCATTTTAAAGAAGCAATGTATCATCTTTACCTTTTTAATATATAGATCAAATTTAGTTGGGAAACAATAGATCCTACTAGTGTGTCATAAATTATGTGTCTCTTGAACCATTATATGTGTATGTGTGTGTGTGTGTAGGTTTACGCATTTCTAGTTCTTAAACTTCTCTAAGTTCTACCTCCCATTACTTTCCTTGATTCAATTCTCCTTCTAAAATGTAACATATCTTAAGACAAATATCTTTTGCTTAAGAGAATGGCAAAATTAATATATGATACTTACTTTTTAATACCCTAAAATTTGCAATTATCTTATTTAATTTGAAGCTTATAATATGTTATACCCTTCATATAAACATTACACCCCTAAATCTTTAAGTCTAAAAACTTTAGTCTACTACCAGTCCATATCTCATGTAGTCTTTTGTCCATTAATTTAGATGGAACTCTATTTAAAATGTAAGCAACAGTTTCAAAGGCATATTCCCAAAAGGAATTAAAAAGGTCATTATGATTTATTATGAAACATACCGTATCTAATGGAATACGATTTACTCTCTCAGATACTCTATTATGTTGTAGAGTCCATTGTGAAAGAATATCAAAAAGGTCATTATGATTTATTATGAAACATACCATATCTAATGGAATACGATTTATTCTCTCAGATACTCTATTATGTTGTAGAGTCCATTGTGAAAGAATATCATTCTCTTTTAAGTAATAAACCTCATAGATTAAGGATTCACCACCTTAATCAGATCTAAGTATCTTAATATTTTTACCATTTTATTTCTCAACCCTAAGTCTAAATCCTTTGAATGCAAACTTTTGTTTTATTAAATACACATAATCATTTATAAAATGGTCATTTATAAATATAATGAAATATAAGGATACTCCTCTACTACAAGTAGATATAGGGTCATATGCATCTAAATGTACAAGCTCTCTTAATACACAAGCACATTCTACCTTTCTACTAAAGGATAATTTGGTTATTTTATCTAGTAAACGAGGTTCACAAGCTTTATATAATTCATAATGAAAATGATCTAAATATTCTACTTTTTGTAACATTATAAATCTAGTTTCATTGATATGACCTAACCTATAATGCTATAAATAAGATGGATTTTGGTCACTTAATTTTCTTTTCTTACTATTTATATTAAGGATTAACCTTTTTAGATCTAATTTATACAATGTAATCCATATCTATAATAAGTATCATTTTTATAATGAATAACTTTTATTTTCAATAATAAAGATAATTCCATTCACATTTAAATAAGAAATAAAAATAATGTTTCTTGGAATATACAAAACATGACAACAATTATTTAGTTTTAGTACAAGTTTAGAAGGCAGAGATAAACTATAAGTTTCTATAGCTAATGCAGCAACTCATACTCTATTGCTAACTTATTGGTCCACTTTACCTTTCCTCAATGATGTACTCATTGGTAATAACTACACATTACTGTAAATGTCAGAATCACAACCATTATCTATATTCAAGATCATAAAACAAAATTAGAAAGATTAATCTCAATCATAAATATATCTGAGGATGAAGCATCATTAAGCTTTTTGTCCATTAGGCTAGTAAGATAAGTTTTGCAGTCCCCTTTCAATATCTATTGAATTCACAATTTAAATACCACCATCAATTGTCTTTACTACTTTAGTAGAAGCCTTTTATTTCCTGTTTATATTCTTCTTAGAAACTTTTTTTCGTACTCTTAGAAGACTACATAATAAGAATAGAACTAGGTTCCTTTTTAAGGCACCCTTCTATAGTCTTGTAATGATATAATACTTTGAAAGTCTTAAAATGTCTATCCCACTTTGTATACTAAACTATTCCTTAAGATTTATATCATAATGTGAGCATCCATGTTCCTAAGTTGCCTCTAAAGCTCAAGTGCTAGTCAACATCACACATATAGATTGTTCAACATCATCAATATGATATTGACATCTCTATCAAACTTTATTAGTTGCATTCACGTTAAGAATTAATGGAATTATAGTGTCAAGAACATGTAATTCTTTTTCTTGCTTGAGAATAATTCTCAAGTCATAAAATTAGTCTAAAAAATTAGGTCTAGTAAGCTTGTTATCATTTATAATGCTCCTTATAGACAAATTGCTACTCATTTTATCTAACAACCCAAACTACATAAATTAACAAATATTAGTTCATATCATAAGCAAAAAAAAATGAGGACCTTAATAAAATATTTAGTTACCCTTACTATTTTATTCAAAATAATAGCCTTATTACTATTCTAAAAATTAATTTAATCTCTCCAGTGGTATAAGATTTCATTAAAACTTTATTGATCTTAAGTTTTTTAAAATACAAACTAAACTTAAATTAGATAGATAATATCTTTATCAATCATATCTCATCTAATTCCTAAATTTGTTAGATGAAAACTTTTTGTCAAAACATATCCTATATATTATTCCTAGCCTTTTCTCAAAATTTAATCTCATTATACTAATTATATCTAGTATAATCTAATTATGAAATATATTTCTTTAAAAATTTGCTTAGTTTTATTTATTAATTTGATAACTAATTTAATCTAATAATTTAACTTTAGAAAAACTAAATTAAATTTCACAAATATTTTTAATAAAACTTAACACTTTAAAAAGTATTTTGGATTAAGACTAGGCTTAGCTTGGGCAAAATGAAGGCCTAGCTTAGGCAAAATGAAGTTATTTTCTATTTTTAATTTTAAAAATAAAAAATCAGACACTGCTAGATTCTGACCACTTAAGTCTAATTGGGCTCGAACTTGGGTTGTATGCTCCCCATTTGATTGAGCTTCAGACTGGGCCCATACTTGAGCATAAATTTTCAACTGGGCCTAAGCCTGACTCATTGCCAAGCCCGCCTATCAGGTGCATATCTTAAACGTTCCTAATCCTTTTCAGATCTAGGATCTTTGGATTTGCCACCATCTCCACCTCTTTTCCTCATTTTTTCTTCTCCGTAAATGTCTGCTGATGTGGAGCTAACTGAGAGCTTTCATGTTGCATCTTATGCCACCAATAAATTCATCTTATTTTCCTCCTGTTGGTGACTGTTATGTGTAACCATCGTTGATATTTTATTAGCAACAATTACTGATACTAGTGGATGGACCATCGCTTTTGGTGATGGTATCAAGATGAGGCTACTCAACTTCTCCAAACCATGTTTTCCAAAAACAATTAATTAATTTGATCCTATTCATTAGGCAAATTCTTGAAATTAGTTATGAGACATGTGATTTTTGAACAAATAATCAATTTCAAGAATCATCTCCAATTATTTTTTTTCAAAAACTTAAAGGAACAAGCATCAATGTTTTTCACAAAACACAAATATGAAAAAAAATTAATTCATTATGGAAACAAAAATAGGTACATAAATTAACGAAATTTTGCAACAATTGTAGATTTAAGGGCTGTTTGTTTTCATTTTTTAGGTTTTTTGTTGTGGTTTTGTAAATTAAGAAACGATCCTTAAAATCGTGTTTAGTTAAACTTGTTTGTATATTTTGTTTTTAAAAATAAAAATGGCAACTATTTCGTGATTTCTGAAAACAAGTTTTCATCTATTTTCGAAACTATTTTCATAAAAACAAATCATATTCATATTGGTTTCTCTCCTTTGCGCTGACTTCATCTTCTGTGTCTTCACTGGTGTTGCAATATTTCCAGGTTTGTTTTCATAGCTATCTATTGGTTGCTGTGATTTCTCTTATTTCTCTTGTTCATAACATCAGACTCATCATACTTCTTGCAACCATCAATACTACTTTCTTATTTTCTCTTTGTTACTCTGAGCTGAGTATATTGTTGACGAGTAGTAGGGTTAGTCATATTAGTTTGGTAGTAAAAATAAAAGAGAAACTAGGCATGATGGAAGAGAGATATGAACTAACACAGAACCGTGAAAAGGAAGAGAGATATGAAGAAAATAATAGTACTATATATGTATCCATACTTACTAAAAGCAACCATGTCGAACTTCTGCTTTGAGCATAAGCTTCTGCATTTCTTTTGTGATGATAAAAAAGATGATGCACTCTCGTTCTTCCTCTAAACAACAATTTTTCTGACTAGAATGAGTTCTCATGCGATGTGTTTCAGTTCTTCAATTTTTGCTTCACCTCCTCTGCTAAACATACCAATAACTTCATCTTTTTGTGGCAAACTGATCCTTTATAAAAAACCAACACAGAACCGTGAACAAGAAAGGGAAACAATAGTTGAAATAATGTTATTAAAACCGAAGGCTATAGTTATTTTCTTGGTCCTCATTTAAAGTGGAGACATCTATAGCTGTTTTCTTCTTCCTCACATCTTTGTAGCTATTTTTTTCTTAGTCCTCATGTCATTTTAAAATGGAGATAGTTGTAGCTGTTTTCTTCTTATCCTCATGTCTTTATGGGTGTTTTCTTCATATCCTCACTTCTTTAATGTAGCATAGATTGGAGTACATAGTGGCATAGAATGGAGCATAGGGTGAAGCCTAGTTGCAATCAATTTATAGTTGTTTTCTTCTTGTTTTCACATCATTTAATGTGGCATGTGAAGGCTACGTTCCCATCAGTTTATATCCCATGTTAGATTAATAAATGAATTGAAACATTAAATGCATTAGTACGTGAGTTGAATTAGAATTCAAGTTGAACACATTGGTGTAAGACACTATTGTAGCACATTGAAGTCCATCTTTTTGTATCAATTTTGTGTTGTGTTGAAAAATTTTCCATTTGTACCATCTCAATTATATTATAAGCTTCTCGACCCTTTGCT
>JANZXP010000004.1:5682723-5697125 GCA_027576715.1 Erythroxylum flavicans
CTGTTCTGTCCATCGCAACCAAACACCTCACTGTCTCCAATTTTTGTTCTGTTCCGTCTTCAGATTTCTGTCTCGTCTCGTCTCTGCATCTTGAAGACAGCAACCAAACAGACAGTAAGTTCACAGGTTTAAGTAATGAAAATAAGGGAAAGTTATGTACATTATGACCCTCCTCAAACCCCTACAAGGTGGGGAGCATTACGTTGACTTGAATAAATTGATTACTAAAGTTTTACTACTTTTTCCTAAAAGTTACTAAGGGTGTTTGTTTTTGTTTTATTTTTTTGTTTCTTGTTGCATTTTAATAAAAAAGGAAACAACACGCTAAAATGCATTTAGTTGTTTCTGTTGCAATCTCCTGTTTCTAAAAATAAAAAAATGGCAACAAATTCTCAAAAATAGAAAAAGATGTTTTTCTAATATTTCACAACAAGTTTTCACACATTTTCTTTCTACTTCTTCCTTTTATAAACTTCATTCAGTGTAGAAACTCTGTCTTTTCTCTCTTATGTCCCAAACTCATCTCTTCTCTCTCTCCTGCTTCTTTGTTCTTTTTTCTCTCCCTAACTCATCTCTTACGTCTCTTTTTCTATCCGTGGAGAAAGCGAAATTAGCTTGGGCTTTTAACTAGGTGTGTTTACGAACATCTGATTTTCCTTCGTTTCTTTTTTTTTTACGTTTCTGCATATACATGTTTTGTTTTTTGCACATACGTGTTCTACATTTTTTGTTTACTGTTTTCCTGGATTTTTCTACGTTTCTAGTTTTTTACGTTTCTGCATATATGTGTTTCGCTTTTTGCACATACGTGTTTTACAATTTTGATTTACTATTTTCCTAGGTTTTTTTGCATTTTTAGTTTTTTTTTATGTTTCTACATTACTTGTTTCGCTTTTCTGCACATACGGGTTCTACATTTTTGGTTTACTATTTTCCTCAGTTTTTTTGCAATTGTGGTTTTTACATTTATTCAAATACGTGTTTCTAGTTTCTGCACATACTTGTTCATGTGAATAATTTCTACTATTACTAGATTACTTCTGCTTATCTCGTATTTAACTATGCTATATGTTATTGTAGTATGATTGAAACCAAATTCTTTAATCCATCGTCTTTATACGAACTACCACCTTCTTCAATAGTTTTTTTGGCCTTTTCTGTAAGTTCTTGACCTCTTCTCCTCATCTCTACCACCTCTTCACCACCTCTTATTAGCCTTTTCACCACTGTCTTAACCTAATCTCTTCCCAATACTCATGGAACACCAATCTTCAAAGACATCCAGTGCATACTACCTGCCTTTACACCAGTCTTCAACATGTCTACGATTAGCTTTTCGTTGTCGAATTTCAAGAAATAAAGCACCCACTATGGATCTAATAAAGATGACAATTTGATGAGTTTTTTTAGAAGACTTTTTAGCTCGGGACCCTGAGGGTGATGTGGGAGGTGTTGTAGTATCATTTACAAAAGGGGAGGATGCATTTGAATTGTTATGGATTGATGAACTATGAGAATTCACTAGGGAAGGAAAACAAGTCTTGGGTGATTTTGCCGTATGTTAGGTGGATGTGATGGTTTAAGTAATTTGTATAGATTTTGAAAACTATATTTTTAAAAGGATGCTGCTTGTTTAGTTTCAGAAGAAGCAACAATCTCTTGCAACAGTAGCTTTTGAATTCCATGATCAGTTTTGCCAACATTCCTATCGAACAATAAAGAAAATGATTCCACTTAGTACATTATGGAAATAGTTAGAAAATAGAGCACAAATTAATCAACATAAAAAAAAATAATTATTCACTTGAGAAAAAATTGAGTGAAACATCTTCCACTGTAGAGAATAGATCTCAAGAATCTAACATAATGGTGAAATGTCTAAATTTCTTAGATGAATTGGGTGTTAAAGGTGTGCAATATGGAAAAGCTATGAAGGCTTTACATGATTCTCTGGCTTATAGGGATATTTTTATGAAGATTACAAATACAAGGAAGCTGGATTAGATTATGTCGCTTTAGTTATATGTTCATGTTATTGCATATCGAATTCTTATTAATTTGACACTTTTATATTAAACATTATTCCATAATTTGAACATTTTAAGTTAGTGTCTTATATGAATGTTTGACTTAATGATTAAACTTTTGATTGAATTTTTTATTAATTATTTAGTTTTTGCATTGTAGATACATGAATTTCTTATCAGATTTCGAATCATATTTTGATGATGAACGAAAGAAGGTAATCATTATTTCTTTAGCTGGGGGAGAGAATAAATATTTTCATTTACAAAAGCAACCATGTAAAACTTCTACTCTACCAAGTCATGTTTGAATATTAGAACCTTTGAATATAAATCCTACAAGGACTTATGAAAACTCAAGAATGAGAAAGATAATCTTACTGAGCTTATGTAATGAGTTGAAGAGTTTATGAGGCTTAAAGGCAACAAGTCATTTTACTGTGGAGGAATAAGTAACAATTTTTTTGATAACTATAGGGCATAATGAGATAGCTAGAGTCAATGTAGAACGCTTTCAACATTCAACTTAGAAAATTTTGAAGTACTTTTGTAAAGTCTTATATGCAGTTAATCGTCTTGCAAAAAGAGTCATTACTCCACCATCTTTTACTAATACACCTAATGAGATTTAACATAATTCAAAATTCTTTCCATATTTTTAGATACATCTATATATTTAATTACTATTTTAATTATGTCCTTATGATTAATAATTATTTTAATATATATTTTAATTTTATATGGTACATATATTGATGCACAAGTTCCGACCGATGAACAAATATCATACAAGAGCAAAAGAATTAATCCAACCCGAAATATTTTGTGTTGTTGCTTACTTGAGATGCATTTTACATATGTAATGGCTGGATAGAAAGGTATTACAAATGACTCTCAAGCTTTTTTAGAAACAGTAACAAATTAGCGAATCAATTTCCTATGCCTCCACAGGGTATTATATTATTTTAAATAAACATAGTAATTATGATTCATTTTTAATATCTTTTTGTTAATATTATGTTCTTTATATGTTAGGTAAATACTATTTAGTTGATTCAGGATACACTAATGTGCCTGAATTTCTTTCGCCAAACCGAGGAGAAAGATATCATTTGTGAGATTATAGAGGCAGAGGAAAACCTTAAGGTCCACAGAAATTATTTAACTATAGGCATTTGTTATTAAGAAATATTATTGAAAGATGTTTTGGTGTTCTAAAAGCAAGATTCTCCATACCTAAAAATATGCGGAGTTATGATATGAAGAAACAAAAATACATTGTTATTGCTTGATGTGTTTATATTACAATATATGGACAAAGCGATGAATTATTTGACAGTTGTGCTGTAATTGAAGAATAAATTAGGAAAAGTGAAAATGAAGATGTAAGTTCTCAATTGGAGTATAATATCATTCCAGCACAACTTCGAGGTCTGTCTTGGAAGCAAAATGAAATTGCTAAACAAATGTGTAGTGATTATATTATTTCTAATTAATTTATGTTTCTTTTTGCACATGATAGTACTATTGTGTTTTCAAGAATTATAATAAGATGGACATCTTTTATTGATTAGAATGACTTAATATAATATTCTAATTTATATAATTTTATTATAAACAATTAATGTGTAATTTTTTAATTATATTTAATTTGCATATATTTTAATTTTAGATATAATGATAATTAATTAATTTTAAAATATAATATATTATATTAAAATTATTAACATAAGAGTATAATTACAAAAAAATAGGAACAGGATGATAAAATCAAACATGTTTTTATTTTTAGTTTTTTATTACAAATCTCAACCAAACAAGTTTTTGTTTTCATTTTTTATATTATAAATCTCAACCAAACATGTTTTTGTTTTTAATAAAAATAAAAATAAAAAACAAAAAATGAAAATAAAAATAAAAATAAAAAACCACTTACAACAAACAAAAGTGAGACCAAACGCCCCCAGGTAAAATGTTCTCTTGACAAAACATTTTTCCACCCCTAGTTTCTATGCCTTTTCTTTATTGGAAAATTTGCATGTAGAATTGGACCACTTGATAAAGAGCACTTTGAAATAATCTTGGCTTCTGGTTCTAAATAAATCTTCTGGATTTGCATGTACTTACGTATAGCTTGTATAAAATACGGAACAACTCTTCATGACACAGGTTTTCATATTCTAAATATTAATTGTTAGCACGCTCTTGAAGGTCATTAACTTGCTTTCAAATTCCTATATTTAAATCAGTTGAACCAGTAAACGTACCCAAAAAGAAAAATCAACAACCCAAATATCATAATTATATGAAAAATATGTTCTAACCGATAAGATGGATCAGTATACAGCATTTGCAGCAAAATGATTTAGAAATAAAATAGATATTATCTCTTTAAACAAACGCCCACTTGAGGAGACATATAATAAAACTCTCCCTTCTGTCAACTAATTTAAACATGGACGTGACAACCACTTGTTTAGACAATTTTCCTTTTCTGAAACTGGTTGTTCAATCACATAAAGTAGACTTCAGACTCTTGTTTCCTTGTCATGTAATCAAATTCATTCTTGCCTGTGTCATTTGCTTCAGGACAAGATGGATTTGCAGAATTGGCAACGGAAGGCTAATAAGCTCCCCAAGTGTTGTGCCCTCTTCGCAGAACCATTTCACGTTCTCACAGTTACCCTATTCAGCCTCTCAATCCCTCTGTCTTTTCTCCTACTTGCCAGACTCTCTTGTTACTACTCTATCGTAACAGACACGTCTGATCCTCAGCAATCATCTTCATCTTTCCTCTTCTCTTCAGCCCTTTACACCAATTCTGCAATTCTGTACCTTATTGTTTCCATTGTCGGCTTAGCGACACTTGTTCATAGTCTGACAGGTGGAAATTTTCTTCTATCCGATGCACCGAGTCGAATCTACAGGCCTTGTTTGCGCACTGCGTGGATAACGTTATGCATTTTGCAGTTCTGTGTTGGATCTGGGATTGAAGGAAGCATAGCTTTTGGAATTGAAGGTTACAGCTTTAGAAATGAAAGAAGTTTGCTAAGCAGAATCATATTTTTCTTGGGGTTACACGAAACTATGCTTCTTTGGTCTAGAGCTGTGGTCAAACCTGTAATTGATGACACTGTTTTCGGGGTGTCAACAGACGAAACATGGGTTCAGAGGGTAGCAATGGCTTTGGCTTTCGGTACCTTGTGGTGGTGTAGGTTGAGAGATGAAGTGGATTCTCTGGTTATCGTAGCTGGTGCAAAGATTGAGCTGGTGACGCCTGTAAGTGTCTGGGATTTGATAGGTTGGTGGTTGTATTACCTGACGGTGACAATTGGGATGGTAAGAGTTGTTAAAGGCCTTATGTGGGTTGGTACGGTTTTACTTTGTAGAAGGGTACGTGATGAGAATTCTGGTGATCCCGAAGGGAATGAGGAAAAAGTCTAACTTTGTGGAGTCTTTCTTCAAATCCAGCTGGTTCACTAATCATCAATTTCTTGCTCTTAATGTTGTTCATTTGCAGCCAAATGTCCCAAATTTTACTCTTTCTTAATTGTTGTAAACATCGGTTCAAGGTTTCAACATTTTTGAAATGAGTAGTATCAGCCAACATTGGCCGTCCCCGCCGTCTGAGACGGGACAAGATTACTATATTGTACCGAATATTATTCTTTTGCTACTCTAGGTGCTTAAGTTAGTTATTGTTAAGTTTGGACAAATCTCTCTTCGCCTATGCACTTATTAAAATTTATAGATAAAGGGAGATATTCTTAATTTTCTATCAATGGAATGTTGATGGTAAATCCTTTAAATAAAAATTAATATAAATTTAATATTACTAAGATACGGTAGATTTGAGATTTTTATGTTCGAGTTAAACGCAGAATTCGGAATATTATCATGCTAGCTTTGTCATGGATTTCTAATTAATTAGATTCTAGCACCAACTCACAATACTTACGAGGTTAGTATATAAAAAATATCAAATTTCTTATAATTTTACTCATCCTAAAAATTGTGTATTATTTTAAATTACCTAAAAAATATTTTATAATATTAAAAATTTAAAAAGTGAAATTCTTTTTGTTATACATCCATCAAATTATTTTAATGGATACTATCAAATATTAAATTTAATTTTATTAAAATCTAATTCATCACATGTGTAACAATTAGTCATGCAACGATCTTAAACTTTTAATAAGAATTTCTAACATTTAAATAATTTAAAATAACAAAATTGTTTTTAAATAAATTAAATTATATAAAACATCCGTGTGTTTTACCTTTAGTATGACTTGAAAACCAAATAATTCCCATTAGACGTCTAGGATAGTAAAGATCCCTATGCAAACATTAGTACTCACCTATAATTGTTTCCTGGTTGGATCTCTGCTTCTGCCTTGATGGAATCCTATTCAACTGTTATGCGTTTGTTTGTCTGACTGAAGTTGACCGAACTAATGTGGACATCAAATTCATCTTTTGGCATTGATGCTTTTGTAGATTCTGTTTTCTTCTCGTTACATATACTTGTGGACTTTCTGCAAGTGTTTGGTTAGTTTCTACCCAAAAGAGATCTTATGCTTACAAGCACATACATTAGCTCACAGTTTTGTCCCCCCCTTGAGCAATTGTTCGTGAATACTACTTCCTTTGTCGTTTGTTTAATCCTTTTCTGCGATATGACAAAGCCTATCTGTTGCTTTTCATATAACGTTGAAGAAAGTGGAGAGGCAGGAAGAGCAACGAAACTCATTGCCCTTGGATCAGGGCTTTGGTTGTTTCCAAACACCTGCACAACAATTGCAGGATCTTGCTATGCTTAACAATATTTCCGCACCTAGGGAATAATTACCAAATTCAGTGATTCCATCATCTCAACAGTTAAGTAATTATAGGAACAAGTCCCGGATGATGGAACCGTAGAAATTGAGAGTTAGCTATGCTGTAACAAGTTCAGGAACAGGAAGCCACTATAGATTATCAACCGAAGAGATCACGAGGATTGCTGGAGCAAGGTACAATACGATTTGCTCATCATAATAATGGCGATTTCTCCACAGTTCAGCACCCTTTCGAGTACACTCTCAGTAGCCTTTCTGAAGAAGATACAAAGAGCGTGGAGAGTCCACCTTCGTCTATCTGCTGCAGAGAAAGTTGGCAACCAACAATACGATAGCGCGAGCGGGTTGCTCTCAAATTGTGAAATGATGACTTGTGATGAAGCTAAGCATGGATCACTCTTTCCTTGTCATAAATCCCGAAGGACCTGGTAGTGGTTTAGCAAAAATCTCCGATTTGACCGCAGTAGTTTGTGACTGTATCTGTCGGTTATTTGATATAAAGTAACTGTATCAGTAACTGTTATTTTTTCAGTACAAATGAAAACAGAAAAATAAATATAAAATTAAACATATCAATATTGATATTTGTTAACGCAGTTTAACACACCTTGTCGACGTTTGTGGGGCCCTCACCCAACTTAATACTTTCACTAACGACAATAGTTTTATACAAGACTTTACTGAGCCGATGTCACTAAATCCTTGACACTATCCCTCATCCTAAACAATCTATAAAAGAATTTCACACCTAATAATACGATCGTCTCGCACCAACCTCAGCAGAGGATTTTCTCAAACAAAGTTTAATGATAACGAAATACAATAAACAACTTAAGTGATTAAAATAAATTGGAACAAAAATGAAAACACTTGAGATATAACGAAACAACTTCCTTATAATTTAACTCTTTCTAAGACGGATATGAAAAATGTTCGCCAATTAAAAAGCTTTAATCTACTGCCCAGATCGCTTGAAGCTCTAATTGAAATCAACACCAATCAATTTATCGATCATCAACAAGAAAACCATAAAGAAGAAACACGCCACCGACTATAAATCAACTTTGTCTCTTACCACTCATCACTGTGGCCAACATGAGACGACCCCTTTTAAGAATAAATACAAAAGTAGCATCAAGAACTCAATTGGAAGTTAGCCCACCGCACAAATTTTTGGCAATTGAAAAGAAGGAACAGCAACAGTACACCACCTTAGATACACTCAAGAACAAGATACTTGCATCATGCAATTAGTCTTCTCGTTATAGAATTCTTCATATTTACAACTATAGGCACATCCATATCTTTTAGAAGATTTTTCTTTATCCAAGTCAAACCCAATGTATCTTCTACCTTATCTTGATTTGAATTTGAAATCTTTCATTATCTTGGAGATCTAATTATAAAAAATGTAAAAAATTAAATAATAAGATATATACCATATATCTTAACAATTTCCCCCCTTTTTGGCATTGTTTGTCACAAGTATGAAACTTCTCCTAAATGAAACAATTGAAAATATAATCCACATGAGAAAAGAACTCCCCCTTAATCCAACATCAAGTTCCAAAGAACATTTATCAAATTCTTGAAGTTGAAGAAGAAACAAAATGAACAATCATTCAATCATTCAAATTTTTCCCATGAGACAAAAAGATGCCCAAAAGCAAGACTAATAGTCACGGAGATACCTTAAGATCTCTTCCTGAATTGAACAGTCACCAAAAACAATCTGATGTCTCCCCCTTGGGATAAAACAATGTCAAAACAAGAATGCCTTTAATGCGATCAATCTCAGCCAATAAAGAAGCATAAAAATTAGCAGTAGGTGTAGTAGAAGAATCATCAGCACATGAAGATAAAAATTTACCACCATTCAAAACACTAGCCAAAGAATTATTACTCACATAAAAGCCATCTGCATATGACTGATTAAATTCAGAAACCCTTAAAATGCATTCAAAGAATCATAATCAAACTTAATCAATCTCCTCGTCACATAAACCATATGAATGCAAATTGTCCAAATTTATATAGGCCACGATATAAAGAGAAATCAAGATAAAACTTAAGAAAACCCAAATCATAAAAAATCTGAATCTTCCTACAGGTGTCCAATCAAACATCAACATATTCTTAACTTCGTAAATTAAAATCGAAAAGCAAAACTTTCAAACCATCAAGGAGAGCCTCATTCTCACATCAAATTTACTATTCAACAAGTAAAGAAAAACCTGAACACACACCAATCAACTGAATCCTTAAAATACCCATAAATAAAAACTAAGAAAGCCTAGAAGCTTAGACGATAACTCCTTCGAATCCCCTTTTATGTTTTTGAATAAGCAACATCAATATAAAAAATTTAAAGCACATAGTCCCTATGCCCCTCGAAAAAATTCAAATATGGTCTAATTACTTGTCACATTATCTCTGTCATCAACTGTCTAGTTGATTTCTTCTTTTAAAGCAACTGACTTATCTGCAATCAGTTTCTTCAAAAGCAACAACTAACTGTAAATCTAAATAATTTCTTGTTTTTCCTTCACCACGTCTTTGTGCTTGTAATTGACCCTTTCTAACCTAAGTATGTTTTGATAACAAAGTTGCTGTTGGAAATTTAATAGAGAGTGTATGGTTTTTTGATGTTGACCTCTTTTGAATATCATTTGTAACAATTTGTAACATTTTGGTCTTATGTGTCCAATAACCCTTCAAAAATGACATATAGGTATAAACTTTCGATTCTTCCTTGAGGTTTCTTCTTGGACAAATTTGGTTGCATTATTTTTCTTATCATTTACCTTAGAGCATTCACCGTTGTAGCTAATACCTTGAAGATACCCTTTAATCTTACCGATTTTTAGCAATTGTTCTAATTTTTCTGTGCCTCTATTTAGCAGTCTTATTCATTTTTCCGTACTGACCAACTTCAATTTTATTTTACCAAGCTCATCTAATGTAGACAACAACTTCTCTAGTTCTTGAATGATGTTCTTCATAGAGAGGTTTTCCTTCTTTAGCTTTTCATTTTCTTGCATGTTTGCACCTATTTTGCATACATTAATTCATAGGCTTCATAGATATCCTCCTTTTTGTCATTTGAACCACTGTCATCATTGTCATAATCTGAGAGTGAGCTTTGAGCTAATTCATTTTTATTTTTCCCGAAAATTTCTAGTTTACTCATATTTTCATCATGAGTTACTTCCTTCTTGGTTTATGTTAAGCATGCAACTGGACTTTTGCTGCATAAAGTAATTAATGCAACATTATTCACAACTTCTTCTTCATTGCCATATTCACTTTCGGATTCATTCTTACTCTAAGTGCTCGTATAGGATTTCCCTTTTTTCTTCTTCAAGGTGTTAGCTCATTCTGCTTACACATATCAGAAGCCTTGACACTCATGACATTGAATTTTAATCACTTTTCTTTCACCCTTTTGAGTTTTTTCTTGTTGTTTGAAATTACTATTTGATAAGCACCCACCGTTTTGCCTAAAATCGAATCTATCCTTCCTCACTTTTTTCAACCACATACTGAAATTTCTTGTCAATAACTCCATATCCTCATTCTCATTAAATTCATCTTTGAAGTCATTCACAGCTTTACCAATCTCAGCTTGCAATGTCGATCCTATGTTCCTCTCTTGTTTTCCCTTTAACAAATTCATCTCAAAATTGGTAAGAATTCTAATTACCTTATCCAATAACAATTCATTGATATCATGAGCTTCCCTAATTGCTGCAATTTTTGGTATGAACCTTGGAGGAAATGATCTCAATGCCTTCTTAACCAGTTTCAGGTTAGAGTATTTCTTCCCGAGTTGATATACTTGGTTTACTATATCACATAGTCTCTCATGGAAGTCTCCAATAGTTTCACTTTTCTCCAACCTCAACTCTTCAAATCTCATAGCCAACATATAAAGTTTCGAAGCTACCATAGATTTTGATCCCTCATGTATAGTTTGTAAAGTGTCCCATGCTTCTCTTGCCGATTCACAAGCTGATATCATAGTAAAGCGACCTTCATCAACTGCACTTGAGAATTTCTAAGCGCTCTCTCTTCTTTAGCCCTTGTCTACTAAGATGCATCTTTAAGCATTGCTTCTCCCTTTTCATCATTCGTCACTGGATGTGTCCAGCCATTTAAAACCGAGTTCTATGCTTTTGTTCCTTATGCCTGAATGAATACTCTCAAGGATAATTTGAGCCACCTAATAATGGTGGCTTGATGATTGATGCCCTTTCTCTTATAGCCATAATTGTGAAATATGGATCTGCACTGATTTGATGTACTAAGTTTTGATTCAGTGACCTTCTTTGATACCAATTGTAAATCCCGAAGGACCTAGCAGTATTTTTGCAAAAATCATTGATTTGATCATAGTTGCTTGTAACTGTATCTGTCTATTACTTGATATAAAGTAATTGTATCAGTAACTGCTATTTTTTAGCACAAATAAAAATAAAAAATAAATACAAAATTAAATAGACCAACACTAATATTTATTAACGCAGTTCGACACACTTTGTCTACATTTGCAGGGCCCTCACTTGGCTTAATTCTTTCACTAATGACAATAGTTTTATACAAGGCTTTACTGAGCCGACACTACTCAACCTTTGACACTATCTCTCGTCCTCATAACCCATGAAAGAATTTCACACCCAATTGTACGACCACCTTGTACTAACCTTAACAGAGAATTTTCTTAAACAATGTTTAATGATAACGAAACAAAATAAATATACTCAAGTGATTAAAATAAATTAGAACAAAAACGAAAACACTTGAGATAACAAAACAACTTCCTATAATTTAACTCATTCCAAGACTGATATGAAAAATGTTCAACAATTGAAAAGTTTTAATCTGCTGCCCAGATCGCTTGAAGTTCCAATTAAAATCAGCGCTAATCAATTTACCGATCATCAACAAGAAAATCACAAAGAAGAAACACGCAACCCACTGTAAATCAACTTCATCTCTTACCACTCATCATTGTGGCCAACATGAGATGACCCCTTTTAAAAATAAAGACCCAGGTAGCATCAAGAACCCAATTGGAAGTCAGCCCACCATTCAATTTTTTGGCAATTGACAAGAAGGAACAGTAACAGTACATTACCGTAGGTACACCCAAGAATAAGATACTCACATCATGCAAGTAGTGTTCTCATCATAGAATTCTTCATATTCACAACTGTAGGCACTTCCATATCTTTTAGAAGATTTTTCTTTATCCAAGTCAAACCCAATGTGACAGGCCCCTATCTTCAAATGACTAGGCAACCTGCCCGACACTCCATGGTGGCTCTCCAGTCGATATCTGAGTCAGCTAGAAAGTTCCTGTGAAGCTAAGTCTATTACCCTTGTTAAGGAAAAGCTCCAATTCATAATAAGAAATGTAAATAATGGAGTTCTGCTTTTCAATTTATTAAAAATTTCGGCATCACAACGTCTGTATTTTGACATCCTAAAAATTTCAAAGTCCTTGTAAAAGCTCAAAACACTTCTATTATCACATCAATTTCTCAACTCCAAATTATGGACTTCAAATCCACTTACATGCAGTCTTAAATAGTTACATCAATGAACTTTGAAAAGCTAAAACAAAATCTTGCATTTTAAAAAAACTTTTTATACATTTCCATTCTTTATACAAATGTACTTTCCAAAACATGTTCAAAGATATTCAATAGTTCTAAAAAATATGTACAAGGCAAAATAAAAATTCCCACACAGTAGTATTTTACGAAGTTGACTACTCGTGAGTTAGAGTCCCTACTACTGAAGCCCCTGAGTGTGCATCAAGGAGGTTTTATTTAAAAACAGAAAATAAAGGGTGAGCTAAATAAGCTCAGTGAGTATTGTTGGTTTCCAATAAAAACATTTATACAAATATTAACCTCCATAAAAGAAAACAATTTCTTTTCTTTTCAAGTAATAATAAATGTTCTTACAAAACACATTCTTTTCTTTTCATAAGATCAATGCATATGTAAAACAAAACATATATATTTTTCTGAGATCAAGTTTCACTTTTCTCATAAAGTACACAGCGACGATAATCAATACTTTCATGAACTTTTTTTTTAAAACGTAGCCCATCACTAATTTTCTTTGTCATATGGTACCCTTAGGTGTAAGGCCATGGAGCTGGTTTCGTATTGCTTACCTGTGCCTGGTTAACCTCTATATACCGATTATTATGAAGTTGGTTCTGCATTGCTTACCCATAACAATGCTAGCACTACATATAAATTAGTAGCTATAGAGCTGGTTTTGTATCGCTTACCTATAACAGTGCTAGCATAATATATACTCCAAATGTGCAAAGGGAGACTCATAGGACATACTAGAAAACACAACACCACCCATGTTAGTGACAGACGCCACCCACACATTGCCATGCACGTTAGGACGTACTCTGATCGATATAATCTTATATATAAAGACCTAACGACGTACCATAGGTTAAACCACAATTAATACATAAGCACGCCTCATTTTAATACCAATTCAAAACATATTCAAAATCCATTTTTATGCCAATTTAAAGCATACGTAAATTTCAATTCAATGCCAATTCAAAGCATGCGTAACTCTCGTTAGTTTCCAAATGCATCCAAAACTCAATTCAATGCCAAATCAAAGCATATGTAAACCTCATCAAGATTAACTTTTAAATTCAAGTAGTAGCATCAATATAATTATTCATAAACATACTTTTCATAGTAAGGTAAAAACCATCTTAACAAATCAATTTAAATACACACTCTTTTATTAGTCTCGAGTCTATGGTGACAAGAAAACTTTACTAAAGGGTCCCTAAAACCTGCCGGATACATCCATAACTTACCACCTTATTTTACAAATTTTATGACAAAGGACTTAGCCAAAATCTTAGCATTTAGTAAGATTAACATTATGTTTTATTTTCATTCAACCATTAAACAACCATTGAACAATGTCTATGATTTATACATGTTGTCTTCTTTCCATTTAAATAACTTACATAGTATATACATTCTATTTTCCTTACATTGAACCATTAAACTATCACTACAAGAAAATAGTGAATTACAGACGGAAATTACCGACGGAAAAAACTATACCGTCGGTAAACAACATTACCGACGGAATAAACCGACGGTAGAAAACATCGGTGATTCGGCCGTAGCTAAATTCAACAGAAAAGTTGCCGACGGCAGAAAACGTCTGTAATTTTACCGACCGAAATGGCACTCCGTCGATAAAATCAACAGAAAAGTTGCCGACCGTCTAATATAGTCCGTCGCTACATTTACCGATCGGTGACATACCCGTATGTAAATTTGTCATCATACAGTCGGCAAACGTACCGACGGGAAGATGGTCCGTAGCTAAATAAGTCAATAGTACCGACGGAACATAATATATTCCGTCAGTATAATAGGTTGAGAATAACCGACGGAAATGTTGTATAGTTCCGTCGGTAAAATTTTGTTTTATATTTTTTTAAAATTATATATTTCCATTATAT
>JANZXP010000004.1:5699638-5709904 GCA_027576715.1 Erythroxylum flavicans
AGTTATGCTTTAAATATCATGGGTTAGTGTAAATGGTGTATGAAAGTGTATGAAAATGTGATAAATGAATGAATGAGCTTTTGCCTTATTTTGTATTGATGATGGGTTAAACCTAGCATGATCATAAAAATGGGGTTGGAAGAGTGATGAATTGTTGATAATTGATAAGTTGTTGTTGTTGAGATGATTTTTAAGGTAGAAAGGTCATTATGATAAATGTGTATATGATATGTTTTGTTTTTGGTGTATATGATCAAGAATAGATTTTGAATTTTGTATAGATGATATTGAACTGTAATTCAGGTATAAATGAAGAGGAAATGATGTGGATATAAGTTAGAAATGATATACTAAGCAAAAGAGATGAATTAGGATGAAATTGATGATGAGGAGTGCTGAAAATATGTTGACGTAGTGTTTCTACTGAACATGCATCTGAAATTTAGACATATCTTGATCTACAGATATCCAAATAGGATGATTTTTTATTTATATTAAACTAGAGATGAATGACTACAATTTTCATGAGAAATCAAGTTTGAATTCTATCTCTAAAAGTTTTAAAATTTGTCTTGAAGTTGAGTTTCGAATTATGTCTCTGTTTCTTAATAGCACATAGTAAATTGTATATAACTTGCAATTTACTGATACAAATTGTATGAACTTTAGTTCCTTAGAAACTTAAGATATAGATGAACATTTGTTTAGAAGTTGGAATTGTCAAAAAACCTCATTTTCTAGGTCATAATGGTCATACAAAATTGACCTGAAAAATAGAGATGGAAAATCTAGAAAATGAGTTATGTTTACTGCTTTCTGTGAAAGTTCGCCGCGGCCAACTTGCAAGATTTTACGAGGATTCCTCTCGGGAAAAGTTTGCCACGGCCAACTTTTGACTTCACTGCAACGAACTTTCCTGCATAGCTTAAACATGCTCCGGTATTTTGATCATAACTTTTTCTATAGTTATCCAAATAGAGTGATTCTTGATTTGGAATAAACTAGAGACATAGGGCACAATTTGTCTGAAGAAATTTAATTTTAATTCTATCTCTAGAATTCCAGAATCTAACTTGAAGATGAGCACAGAATACTATCTCAGTTTAAGAACAATCCGAATTATTTGGAGTATAACTTTTGGAATATTGAACCAAATTGAATAATTTTGGTGTCATTAGAAACTTAAGAGATAGGAGAAAATTTTGCTAGAAGAAAGTGTTGCCAAATTATTACATTTTTCTGGTTAGAGTGATCATGGAAAATTGATCCGAAAGTTTGGAATTTTGGAGACATTATAAGAAGAAATGAGAGTTGGATATTGTGAAGAGCAATTATGCTAAAAATGAAATGACGAGTAATTGAGTTATAAAATATGAATGTGGATAAAAAGTGAAATTTGATAATATATCTAGGATTGTCATTGAGCATGCATTGTACATAGTCCATATACACATTTATACATAAATGAATACTTAAGATTGTCCAATTATTAATGTGTGTGCAATGTATGTATTGCATAATATTGATGTGCAGAATAAAATGTCCGCATCTAGAAGTTTCCAGATCTTGGAAGCAAATACTAATCTGGAGCGTACTGTGAGTTGACCTAGATGGTCTTACTTACTGATTGTTCTGTTTTTATTATATATTGAATGATTTTGCAATGTGAATGTGATTGTTCTGATTTCCAAACATTGAATGTCCGAGGAGTTTGATAAATGTGAGAATATTGAAGTGCTTCTTGTATGTGAATCTGATGAAATATGTGATATCTAATTTGATTGTTAAATGACAGACCTAGTTCCAAAGAAACATGTGAATATGCATATGATTAAAAAAGTGTTTCTCAACATTTATGTTTAATGCTGGACTACGGTCCGATGATGAATATTAAATTGAATGTGAACCTAAAAGCATGTGATAGACTGAAATTATGTGAATGTGATGCATTCAATTACATGAATGCTTATGACCGGAGTAGCCATCGCAAAAGAGCTTAAAGCTCAGAATGTGAAAAAGAGCTTAAAGCTCAAATTATGAAAAAGAGCTTAAGGCTCAGAAAGTGTAATAAGAGCCAAAGGCTCACTATGTAAAATGAGTTTGGTATCTCCAGCAGATACGGGACAGTTATCAATGAGCCCAGTATCCACAATAGATACAAGACAGTTATAGGCACTCGGTCACAACAAAGTAATAAATGAAAATGAGTCTCATGTGTATTGCATTATAAGTGATATGTGTATTTTTAAATGATTGAAATGATTAATTTGACTGCTCTGAATGTGATCCTATGTGTTAAATAAAGTGTTGTAAATTATGTGAAAATATGTGAACTGTATGTGTTCTGTGATTGAGTGAGCCATCAAGGATGGTCACTCATCGAGTTCGCAAAACTCACCCAAAATTTGCAATTTTTTTTAGGCTCCGAATAATTATCCCGTTAGGCTAACCGGAGTATAACCACTGTACCTAAGTAAGAGATAGAGGTCGGGATCAGTTCGCATCTACATTAGTATTTCCTTAATTTTTGTATCAAAATATGTATTCACAAGTAATGATTTCGTAATGTAATGGTTGTAAAATTCTGTTTGAAAATTTAAAAAAAAAAGTGGGCCCGATTTATTTAATGATTTTTTGCAATATGCGTGCATTGTTTTAAAAGAAAAAGAAATTTCTGTATTGAATTTGATTGACTGACTGTTTTAGTATGTCCCCCTCACAGGAGTGCGTACTCAGATATCACTCAGTATGTCGAGTACGTGTCTTACGAGAGTGGGGCGTTACAATATAGATATACATGCTAATTTTTTGACATGAAACCAAGCTATTTTCTCTCCATTTACCATGTTGTTTTCTCTTCATTTAACCATGCAATCATCTCAAACATTCACGCGATTGGCAAGGGAAATCATGTAGCCAACTTAAACATTCATGTGACCAGCTAAAGAGGAAGGACAAAAGTGGTTTAGCATACCAAAATCAGGTGGTAAGATGTTGTCCATCTTTTCCCTGCACGTAGCTGATGTTGATGAAGATACTGTCTATGATTGGAAGCTTCAGCACCATGCAAAAATTATTTCCTAAAGACAAAAACTTGGAAGATCTATATGTGAATGGAGTAGCTGAAATTGTCAATCATCGATTATAGTCCAAAGGAGTAGTAAAATGTCGGTGGAATGAAGGTGGAGCAGCTCCTTCATCATCCTCGTATAAGTTACACGTTGTAGAAAGCTATCCAACATATTGCATGATTTGTTTCCAATAGTTGTCCATTATGTTAGTTCTTACCATCTATGTTTAATTAACCCATTAATTTCTTACATCATCCATGGCAGTTCTTGTCTCCTACATATAACAAGTTGTTTTGATTTTGTCTTACCAAAATGACACATGTCCACACCATATATTGATGCATTCTTGTTCCAAAATAATGAGAACCTCTTCATGTACTTGATAGCTACCACTTAAGAGTCATTCACATGTACATGTATTATTTCTTGTATAAAATAATTGAATTTCTAATTTCGGTAGGAGTTTCATGTCCATTTATTAACATGTTGCACCTAAACGTATCAACATCTAAGTTAGATTGATTTACTTTAAGTGTTCTTAACTATGGCTGATTCTCTCACGCTTGGTTTACTTAGTTTATGTCATTATGTTTCAGTTCAAAAAATGCTTCCAATTTACTCCACGATAATTTAAAACAAGGTCAGCCTTGATCTATCATAAATCCATTCGATCAAAGTTATTTTTGGTCCATTTCCAAACCAGTCAACTCTAAAAATTTTTAGCAATCATTTGACTTTAATACTTGTCTCAAATATTGTCAAACCATTCATGGTTAGGTCCCCAATTCACCTTTTAATGAAAATAAAATTTACATTCACCCGAAGACATCATTCATACGAAATGAAATTTTATAAACATATAAAAGGAGAAGTTTGGAGTTTTACAATCACCCCTCTTTACAAATATTTCATCCTCAAAATTTAACTAAGCGTACAATGACATGCTTAAAATAAATGGGGATGTAACGCATGCATTTGGTGCTCGGGCTCCCATGTAGCTTCTTCTACTGTGTGATTCCTCCACAGCACTTTAACTAAAGGAATAATCTTATTACACAGAACTTGGTCTCTGTGGCTAAGAATTTGCATCGATTCTTCTTCGAAAGTCAAATCTTCCTTCAAATTAATTGGTTGCTCTGTGATTACATAAGATGGATCAGCTAGATATTTGCGACGCATAGACACAAAGAAGACATTGTGAATCCTTGCAAGTTCGTCTGGTAAATTCAATCGATATGCCACTGATTCAATCTTTTCCGTAACTTGATACGGTCCTATGTAACGTGGACTTAATTTACCGCGTTTCCCAAATCTCAATAAGTCTTTCCAAGGAAAAATTGTAAGAAATACTTTATCTCCAATTTCAAATGCAAGATCTCTACAAAGATTGTCCACATAACTTTTCTATCTATCTTAAGCTATTTTTAACCTATCCCGAATAATCTGAACTTTATCTGTTGTCACTTGCACAAGTTCGGGAATTATCAGTTTCCTTTCACCTACCTCATCCCAACATATTGGAGTTCTGCATTTTCTTCCATCAAGCGTCTCATAAGGGGCCATGCTAATTATGGCCTGATAATTGTTATTATAGGCAAACTCTATCAGTGGTAGGTGTGTGTCCTAACTCCCCTTGAACTCCATGACACAGGACCTAAGCATATCCTCAAGTTTCTGAATAGTTCTCTCTGACTGACCATCCATTTAAGGGTAAAAGGCATTGCTAAACATCAAGCGTGGACCTAAGGCCTTCTGTAAGCTAGGCCAAAATCTTGATGTAAACCTAGGGTCACGGTTTAAGACAATAGAAATCGGCGATGCCATGGAGTCTCACTATCTCATCTATATACAACTGGGCTAACTTGTTTAAGGGATAATCATCCTTAATTGGAAGGAAATATACGGACTTTGTCCTATCCACTATCAACTGCATAGTATCATGTGTTGGCCCCAAGTCTCGGTTCCTCTTTTATGGCGTCAAGGCGTCAAAATTGGAGTATTTTAAAATAAAAATAATTATATTTATAATTAATAACAAAATAAAAAGAATTTAATTCCTTGGTGGGAGTAAAAATAAATACATAAACAATTAAAATAAATTTGACATGAAAATAAATTAAAATAAGTCATGAAGGGACCTTTTTTAATATAAACAATTAATAATAAAATAATATAATATAATGAGAAGTCAAAAATGGGGAGTAAAACAAATAAATCCTCTTATAAATTAACGAAATAAAAAGAAGCAGAAAAGGAAAAGTCATGGGCGTGAGAAAATTTTCTCAAGCCTATGACAGATACGACAAAAGGGGGAGTCGCGATCATGCTTATGCACGATCGCGACAAATAATGAATAGTGGCAAAAATTCGAGGTTCATCGAGATTGTGCTTAAGCACAACCGCGACTTTCGCGACTTTCTGTAAATAGTCGCGAATAATGAAGTTCGTCACGATTGCGACTTTCTAGTCGCACATACCAAATTCAAAACATCATAAATTTTTACTCCAAGGTCCAAAAATTACAAACTTTATTTCATTGGGAAGTTAAGAGAAAGATCTACAACTTTTATGAAGACAATTTTATCAAATTCTGCCTAAATCAATCCAGTTTATTGCTTAAAGTTTCAAAACATACTTTTCATTCCTTTATTCTCTTATTTTCTCTCGACTATCAATACTTCTATAAAATTTTCAAAAGACCTGAAAACCAATAATACAAACCATACATACAAAACTCCCAACTTATTTAATTTCCTCAGAAAAATCTATCTAAAGGTCTTCCAACATCCAACCATTTTATTACCAACACAATACCATCTTAACAGAAGAGAAATCCTGAACATATACAAAGAGGATTTCTGCAACTTTCACTATCAATTTTCAACAAAACAGAGTTCTTGCACATCTTCATATTACATATCCAAAGGCACATCAGTAGCATAATACAGAAAATACAATATTGATGTTCATGCCTAACATGCTTATAAAGCTATAAAAAATGATCCAAACTAACTTAATTATAAATGAAATATTTCTTGGAGATTTGCTAAAGTTTTTACAAGGTTCGCGGATCTGCTTCGTTTATACCTAAAGAGTGGAGAAATTAGTGGGGTGAGCTGGGAAGCTCAGTGGCTAATATGTTTATAGCCAGTGATAATGAACCACACACAAATCAAGCACACACACACACACACAAATCAAGCGCACACACACACACACACACACACACACACACACACACACACACATATATATAGTGTTATTTTAATCTCAACAAATCACAACATTCACATTATAAATTTGAGAATTTACTTAGACTAGAACACATTATCTTACAAAGCAGATCATATGTTTCATTTAATCAGCAGAAAATAACACTCAATTATGCTCCATATTCAACAAATTAAGATGCAATGCACAAATATAATGGCTCGAGAGAATCCCATGAAACAGAATGGCGAAACTGAAGTTTACACCATGAACAGAATGAGTCCATTTTTTGGAGCTCATATGCCACAAGCGGACAGCTGGGAGAAGGCTTTTGGTCAACGTGCACGTGACGAATGAAATGATATCTCTCTTGCCTATATAAGCAAAGTTTCAGATGCATACATATTTCATAACATATTCATATTTTCATGCTTCTTAAATTTTTCTGTTTTTGCATCAATACTAAAATGTAGTTTCTTTCAAAGTAGACATGATAACAATTCATAAAACATTTTTCCCATATTCACAATGATTCAAGACAAACATATGTAACATACATACACATAAATATTTCTGCTTGTAATCACTAAACCATGAACATATTACCCACCTCTTTACTTATAAATCCAAGCTCAAAACTTATCTTTCCTCTTTTTCTTACCTTTGACTTTCTTGTTCCCTTCAAACAACCATATTTTCATTTAATCATCATACTCGAATAAAGCTTCTATAATCTTAAATATCCATGAATGTGCTTAAACTTAATCTATTATTGGTTTATCTAACTAGAAGAACTAATATCTAGTTAAGGGTTCATAAAAATCTAAAAACATCAATCTCTTGTTTCTCTTCTTTCTTCATCTTTATTTTAGCTCATAAAAACCTAGTTTCTCTACTTTCTTCTTCTATCAAAACAAGAAAAAAAGATAGAGGTTACAAAAAAAAACGCAGCTGAATCTTCTTCTACTACTTCTTATCTTCTTTTTCTTTCTACATTTTTTTCTCTCTTTATTTCTTTCTTCCTTACCATACACAACTCTCCTCTCTTCTTTCTCTAGTTTCTTCTACATTCTTCTTTTCTTTCTTTCTTAACCTCACGAACACGTCTCTTTCTTTTTTACTATTATTATTATTTTCCAGCACCTCACTCACACATCCCTTTATTTACTCTTCTCTTATTAATCTAAAAAAACAACTCTAATCTTCCAAACTTACACTTCCATATTTAATCTAATGCCTTATAACTCCTTGACTTAATTCTAACACTTCCATTTTATCTATGCAACTATATGAAATCAAAAATATTTATTAAAAAATCTATAAATTTCTCATTCAAAATTTTTTATTTTTACTTATGACTAAACGCCAAAAAATTCCCCTTTAATAATTATAACTTCCAAGAAAAGTTTGGGGTCCAACATCATGCCCCTTCTGACTCCGTGGAAGTCCTACTACAAAGTCTATATTAATCTTATCCCACTTCCATTCTAGGATAGGGAGGTGCTACATTAATCTCGCAGGCTTCTAATGTTCTACTTTTACTTGCTGATAGGTTAGACACTTAGAAACGAACTTTGCTATTTCCTTCTTCATCCCTCTCCATCAATAGTGTTCTTTGAGAGTGTAGTACATTTTCGTGCTACTCGGATGCATAGTGTAAGTTAAGGAGTGAGCTTCCTCTAAGGTTTCTTTCCTTAATTCTTTTACATCCAATACATATAATTATTGCGCCCTCATCATTGTATCATCTTCCTTGATGATAAGATCCATTCTCTGCCCAGTCTCAACTTCTGTCTTCAATTTCATCGACTGTGGATCTTGTTTCTGTCCCTCTCTAATATGATATGCCAAGATGGGATGAACGTGAAAGGTATCAATTAATGCCGCTGAGTCTGTCATATCTAATCTCACTGCTAGAGACCTCATTTGCACTAGAAGTGGAAGATATATTGTCTTTAGTTGTGTTATTAAACTGGTAGGTCTCTCGGGGTGGTACTCTATTGTATAATCATAATCTTTTATTAGCTCTAACCACCGACTCTGCCTTTGTGATCCATGAAAATCCTACAAGGAACACCATACAAATAGTGCCTCCATATTCTCAGTGCAAAAACTACTGCTGCCAATTTTAGATCATAGGTGGGGTAGTTCTGTTGATGCTTCTTCAATTTCCTATAAGCAAAGGCTACAAATTTATCATTAGGCATGAGTACACGCCCTAACCCCTATCTTGAGGCATCACTCTATGATAAATCCATCAGTCCCCGTTGGTAATGTGAGTACAGGAGCTGTCATCAGTCTTTCTTTCAATTTATTAAAACTTCGTTGACAAGCATTTGACTACTGAAACTTCTCTTTTCGCGTCAACTTGGTCAGTGGGCTTCCTATTTTGGAAAATTCTTCAACCAATTTCCTATAATAACCTGTCAATCTAAGAAAACACTTGGCATCTGTCACAATGGTGGGAGGTCTCCAATTAGTTACAACTTCAATCTTTTGGGGATCCATACTAAGTCCCTTAGCTAAGATGACATGACCTAAGAAAGCAACCTTGTCAGGCCAAAATTGGCACTTACTGAACTTAGCATATAACTGGTGCTCTAGTAAGGTTTGTAGTACAATTCAAAGGTGTTCTACATAGTCCTCCTAACTTTTTGAGTACACCAATATGTCATCAATAAACACGATTACAAACTTATCTAGGTACTCTCAAAATACCCTATTCATCAAATCCATAAAAACAATTGGTGCATTCGTTAATCCAAAGGGCATAACTAGAGCCCCTACGGAGAAGTGTTGTGTTGGCCCCCGAATTTTTTTGTTGAGTTAAGCATGATTTAAATGAATTATGAGGTCATGATAGAATTATTATTGGAGTTTAATTGTTTATTTCAGTGTTAGTAGGGTTTTATTACACTGGTTAGTTAAATTAAAGCAGTAGAAATATATTGAGGGCAATTATGGCATGTCACTTAAGTTTAAAAGCCATGAAGCTCTAAAGGAAGGGTAAAGTAGACTTTTAACTCTTATTAAGGGTATAATTGGAAGAGAAAAAAGTGTGTCTTGCACACTAAATGAAAAAAAACGTGAATTAAAGGGAGAGAACAAGTGAAATACGTGAAAGAGAGAAAAGGGGGAGAGAGTTTTGGCAATTAGAGAGAAAAAGGAAGAAGCAAATTAAGGTTTTATCTTTTCTTAGCTTTCAAGAGTGATTTTGAGGGTGTTCAAGAAGAGAAAAAGAAATAGGAAGAGAAGAGCTTCCATTTGAGCCAAACATCTCTTTGTTTGGTGAAGATTCAAGGTAAACCTATTTTTAATCCTTTGGATTCTTGTAAGGGTTTTGGTTCATGAAGCTTAGGAAAGACATGGGTTTAAGTGTTCTAGAATCAATTTTTAGTGAATATGCTTTTTGGTTTCTCAATTTGTATTCCTATTGAACTGGAATTTTGCCAATGTTAAAGGGAATCAAGAGAGGCATGAGGAGCAAGAGGAGGGGCATTTTTAAGCAAGTTTTTAAGCAAAGAATCCAAGTGGATTACATGTTTATAGTTGAGTTAATGAGCCATGAGTATATTTTCCAAATCTATAAAGTTAAATGATTTCAATTGCTTTATAAATTTTGCATTTATTGCTTCTTAAATGATTTAAGAAATTGTTACATGTTTGGTACATGAATCTTGATGATGATTTATGAAATGATGTTGGAAATTGTATTTGAAAAATATCATGCTTATGGAAATCATGATTCCGAAATATGCAAGATGTTACAAGATATGAAATTCATGTTTATGCGAGTTTGTGGTGGTCCATTCTGTTATGTCACGTGCACGTTGACCATGTTAAAGGCTTCTCCCACCTGCCCGCTAGTAGCATGGAGCTCCTTCACGGACTCCCTCATGTTTATGGACTCCCCAAACCATTATGTAGGTTGGTGGTGGCCCATTATAGTATTAGTGGAGATTCACAAGAACTCCCTCATGTTTAT
>JANZXP010000004.1:5710004-5720074 GCA_027576715.1 Erythroxylum flavicans
CGGAAAACTCTGAACCTTAAGCAAAGAGGAGAAGTGAGAAGTGAAAGCGCGAGGGAGAGGGGAGGGGTCGGGCGTGTTAAATAGCCGCTCGTTTACCGACGGAACGATAAATTTCGTCGGCATTATAGGTTTCTGTTACCGACGGACAACACCATTCCGTCGGTAAGAGAGCGGGAATCGCCGACAGTTACCGACGGCAACGATATACCGTCGGTAAAAGAGCGCCATGAACATTCCGGAAGAAATTCAAATAGCGACGGAAAATCTCTGTCCGTCGACGAAATAGGTTTTCCTGCCGACAATTGCCGACGGTGCAATGTTACCGTCGGTATAGGCAGATAGAGATGCCGACGGAACGAATCCCATCTGTCGGTACAATTATAAATATATCTTAAATACCGACGGTTTTAAACTTCCGTCGGTAAATAAGGTTTGCTGCAAATATGTTCCGACGGTAGGATAAAATTCCGTCGGTATAGAATTCAATATGCCAACGGTAACTTCTTACCGTCGGCACAATTTGACCGTCAACAATTCCCCGACGGAATATTCACAGTCCGTCGGTATATTTACCAACGGACAGCATACCATCGGTAACTGGCGAAGCAATTAAATTGCGGGAACGATTCCCGCTTTTTTTACCGTCGCCAAGACATGTTCCGTCGCTATTGTCTGTTGCAGATTTTAGGCTGAATTTTTTCCTAAAATCTTACCGACGGACTGATTATCCGTCGGGAAAATTTTGTTTTCTCCGACGGATTATTTAATTTCTGTCGGTAAAAGGCGACGGAAGTTTTGTCGTCGATAATATTCCGACGCTAATTCGCAATTTTCTTATAGTGTATGTACAACATATATGTTGCCATTGAACAACCATTAAGCCACGCATATAGCATCTACATGCTACCAATTAATAACCAGTGAACAACATAGATACGATATGGATATACTTATTATTTTCCTCTCCATTTACCATGTTATTTTCTCTTCATTTAACTATGCAATCAGCTCAAATATTCACGAAATTTATAAGGGAATTCATGTTTCCAGCTTAAGCATTCATATGACTAGCTAAAGAGGATGGACAAGAGTGATTTAGCATACCAGAATCAGGTGGTAACGTGCTCTCACTCTTTTCCCTGCATGTAATTGGCGTTGGTGAAGGTGCTGTCCACAGTTGGAGGCTTAAACACCATACAGAAATTATTTACTAAAGGCAATAACTTGAAAGATTATGCGTAAAAGGAGTAGCTGCAATTAATATCAGGCTAAAAGCCTAAATTGGGGCTTAACCTTTTTGAGTTTGATCAGTTTGGGACTTAAATTTGAAACCTGCTCAATGAAGGGCTAATATTTCACTAGTTTGCTCAATTAAAGACTTTTTTGGAAAAAAAATAGGACGTGTTTACATGCGCCGTTACATGCAGGTCAATTAGTGTTTACATGTCACGTTAATATACCTAATTTATTATCTAGGCTAGGTGGAATTTAAGAAAAAATTAATAATTTTGTTTAAATTTCGACTGATGCAAAAATATTCTTCAACCCTAAATCAACGATTTTTATGAACATGTGTTTCACCCTCTTTTTCTTCTCTCGACTGTGCCTTCACTCCAGTCCCTGGATGCATTATCACTTAATGCATGTGCCTTCACTCCAATCTCGCTTGTGCCTTCTTGGGAGTGTGAGTGTGATATCTCTCTTTTGGCGTTGGAGGTGAATGGGTGATAAGGTTTTTAGAGATCTAAAACATACATGTGCTATGATTGAAGACCGAAGTAGGTAATGAGTCATCCTCCCTTTTAATTTTTTATATAAATTTATGATGTTTTAATAGTCACTTTATTCCTTTTCCCTAACAATGTTACATTTATGTAAATTATTTTATCTTCTTTAAATGGGTTTGGCTATTAGGTTGAATAGCATGTAAACGATAATTATTTTTCATGTACAATTCTATTATACATTTATATATAAGATATGATCAAGTTTTCTCTTCCCCGTATACTTGATATTATACGTAGGATATGATTTATGTCACTTGGTTTAGTTTCATTAGTGGTTATCCATGTTTTGTTTTTTCTATCCGCTGGGTTAAAGATAAAGTATGACATTCATGGAAGAGATGCAGATCATTAGGAGCAAACAAATTCAGTTCTGTAGACATCATTTAGCTATCAGTGGGTACACAATCTTCATTACAGCATTGTGCTGTAATACTTGAGAATGAGCTCAAGTAGTAGTTCTTTAAGGTAATGAGGTTGATTAAAGGATTCAGTTTGTTGTTTTCTTGGTTGTGATTTTGTGTTGGGTTGAAATTTTTGAAAATTTCAACTTTGGCTATAAAGGGACGCATTCTAAGTTTGATATAAGGTCATACAAACTGATTTCTTCAACTTACTCAGTTGAATAAAACTATAACAAAGATTGTTACTATAACTTGAAAGTACCTAAATGGACTTCATGGACTGATGAAAATCTAGGAAGAAAGTTTTATGGCTATTGACTCTTTTCGTACATTTTTATGTTTTTTACCTAAATATGTTCATATATTTCATTAACGAATTGCTGCTTTTTCTTTGATAGTGGAGTGAAAATGTTTGTGGATTTCATGAATGACATGATCAAAGATTTTTTCCAAGAGCAAGATAAATTATTTTAGAGCTGAAAAACAACGAGAAGATGTTATATCGTCAAAATAAGCTATCGAAGGCTGAAGTGACAAAGTTAAAAGAGAATGAAGTATATGTTTTGTAACTTGAAAGGATTGTAGAAAGTTTGAAGTTGAAGAATGAGTTAGTTGCCATGAGGACTAGTTATGAAACACGTTCAACAAAGTGTTAGAAATAGTTTACTTGTTTAAGCTTGTTTAGTAGTTTTGCTTATGTTTATTAGTCTAAATAATGAAGGCAAAAAAGGCAATAGTTTTACCTTTAAAGCTTTATCTAGAAATGATTTGATGTACTAAAACAATATGTAAATGTTCTTCACTTAACCTGATTTTGGAAGTTGCAAAGTGTTAGATGTTTTAACATTTGCTGTATTACTAATTTGATGTTCTAGCCTAAACAGGTTTGATATTTTATGTACTAGCATAAACATATTTGATGGACTAGCCTAAAGATGTTTGATGTTTCAACATTTGGTAAGAAAGATTAGTGACAAAATAAGATCTTTATTCAATAGAGATGGGGCATTGGTTAGTAGTCAAAAGGAGTTAAAAGAGGCAGAATTGACTACTCTAAAAAATGTCATCCGTATTTTACCTCCAATCCAATGATTAACACAACTGTTAAGTTGCTTTATATGTCATCAAATTATTGACGAGGAGACAAAGATGTTTAATATACTATAATTCCAATTCTTTGTATTAACAATATACATGCTCTACCATTCATGAACTTCAACGAAAATGAAAAAACCTAAAAGAAATGCAATTCACACTGATTGGAATATAAAGGAAACCAACATTTTACTATAAAAAGCTGATCATCTCTTTCTAACCATAGACTTTAAACTTTCCCTGAAAAATACAAAACATTGCAGAGAATTTGACAATTCCAACCAAACTTCCATGATCTTCGACAACTCATTCATGAACTTCAACAAAAAGGAAAAAATGTACAAGAAATGTAATTCAAACTGAAATTGGTAGTCATTGCATTCATTGCTTAATAACATTAATCCCATCAAGATCCTTAATAAAATCTATTATTGTTCAGTTCACAAATATCACAAAATTGTTCAGTTCATTAACAATTACATGTTAAGTTTACATTTTGTCCTTTCCCTTTGAAGATGTAGTTTGACTTTGTCGGCTTGGATTCACATGCGCAGTAACAGCTTCCTTCCTCTTTATTGATTTCTGCCTAAGGTTTAGTAGTCTCTAATTTCTCCTTCCATACTGTAGATAAAATGCAAATGTTTGTTTAGCTGTATGAATTAACTAATGTTTAGTAAGAATGCAAATATTTAACATTTACATTTAGTATCTGCAACCCTATGGTTTCATTTATGTATACTCCCATCCTTTTCATTCGTTTCTTGATCTTCCTATTTGCTTCTTTTTAAAGAAAAGAGTATGTGACAAGCCTTTTTCCTGTAATTTTTGCTTGAGAATTTGGATTACATATGCCAGCTGTCAACATCCTCCATCTGCTTCCATCATCAGCAACATCATAACCAAGTCCTCTTCTCCCTTTGGTTTGGTTCTTGGTGGTGGCCTTTAAAGATGTACAGATATTCGTTATTTTTGAAGCACCTCCAGGTGTTGGGAGAACAACTGAGGCTTTTATATTTACACTTCCACATATATGAGCAGTACTTGAGGTGTTGGCAGTACCTGAAACAGTTGTAGCACTAGCAGGTACAGACACAGTAGCAGATGCAGAGGTAGAGTTTGAGGTAGAAGTAGAGGCTTTTGCTCTTCTTTTACCTTTCTTTCCTCTTTTAATGTTGGAAGTAGATTTAGAGGCACTAACTGGGTTGTCAGTGTTGGTTTCAACTGTGGATATGTTTTTGGGGGTTGACTGTGAGTTTGTTATGTTTTGCTCTATATAAAAATCAATTGACTGGTCTGGGTTCGGATTTTGAAACTGAGTTGGAACCTGACATTGATAACAATGATAACAGAACAAAAACACCTAGAAGATTACCACTACTATAGAAAATAATCTTAGTTGTACCATAAAAAGACAAAATGACTTAGAAATTACCTCTCGACCTTTCTAAGGACAACGTCTTTTGTTGTGTCCTTCTGTATGGAAGTGGCCACATGTAATGATCATAACCCTCCTAGACACGTGGTCAAAATTTTGCTTTTGTTTACTTTTATATTCTTTTGAGGCTCATCAATGCCTTTTTTCCTAGTTGTTTTGGGTCTACCAGGCCTTTGTTTGAATTTTAGTGGCCTAATAGCTTCTTCGTTGCTAATGGGCCAATCCTTCATACCAGGCATCTGTTGAATTGCCTTCCTATATACTTTGACATATTTAGTCTTCCATAACCAACTAGAAGCGTACTCTTCAATATTAACCCTACTGTCTCTAATAGCATATAGTGCATGCGCACAAGGAATGCCAGAGAGGATATATCTCCTACAAGAACATATTTTGTTCTGAAGCCTCACCATATATCTATTGTTTCTATGATCAATCTCATACCCTCCTTCTCCATTATGATGCATTGAACAATGTTGAGCAATCATGACACTCTTCTTAATTGCTTCTCATATTTTTGACCCTAAATTATCCTTCCACTTGGCAACCTCTTTCCTTTTTCTCACAATTCTTTTCATTATTTCTCTTCTAATATGCTCAAATAACCCTAAAATTGACATTTTCCTTACATCAACCATAGTCTTATTGAAGGCCTCACATAACTTACTGTCAACCAACTCAATCATTAGAATCTTCCCTTTGGAAAGCCCAAAACCATTGCTGAAGTGTTGCATAACTCTCAATATCTTCTGTTGCCCTTTGCTTCTTGGCTCTGATCTTATCCAAAATTTCTTCATATTCCCTTCCTGTAAAGGATTTTGCAATTTTCCAAAAGTGCTTCATCTCTTCCCTTTTATGTCCTCTTCCATGTCAATTGACATAAACATGTCTAACACAAAACTTGTGCTCAACATCTAGACACAAATTGGCAATGGCTCTATCAAGTCCCTGAAAAGGAAAACATAACCGTTTGAATAGGCACGTGGATGCAACTCTACATATTTCATAACAGTTACATATTTCAAATAAGATTGATGTGGAACTTTTACCTTTTGTTGGTCAGTCATTATAGTCCAACCAATTCTAGAGCCCAAGTAAGGTAAATCTTCTTTTAGCCTTTCAATGAACCACTTCCTTGTGACTGTCGACTGAACTTTAACCATAGCCTAAGCAATAGGAAATATTTGATTGATTTCATCTCTTCCTCCAGCATATAGAAATTCACCCTTAGTTTTGGTTTTCAGCCAATAATCCATCTAGACCAAATGTCTGCATCTATGCCTAAACCTATGTTTAATAGCTTCTAAGCATATGTACATTCTTTCAAATATGGAGATATTGGAATTGGCCAAGACACTATCAATGTAACAGTGTTTCATGGGTTGGTCTGCCTAACCACTGTCTACTATTTTTTTCTTTGCTCTTATCACCATACTCATGGATACTTCAACACCTAAACAATCCTTAACGTAAAATTTGATAGCATCATTCTTTAAAAATGGCTCCCTTTTGAGCTCATCCTTCAACAAGTCAGATAAGATGATGGCGTTCACCCTAGGATTTGTATATACCTTATTACAATCATGATTATTCTTGAATTACCTAACTTGAAATGACTACAGCTTCCTATCAAATGCTCCATATATATATATACCAAGGACAGTTCTCTATCCTACATTTACCTTGGACAAAGTTAGGCTTATTTTTGGTAAATATGACAATCCTCTTTGTTTTGATGGACAACAAACTCACTGCATGCTTAAATTGTAAATGATTAAGAAAAATCATCCCTAATTCAATTTAAGGCTCAACTGCATTTTTATCATAAACAGGGCATTTCCTTTTCCTCCTAGTAGTATCATCTACCATATCATCTATATCATTAAAAAGTTCTCCATATTCATCACTGTCATAATATTCAGACAAAACTACCTCATCTTCATCATCTACACCACCTGCCTCAGCTTCATATGATCAATTATCTTCATCATCTTCATCAGGACCATTACCTTCATCTCCTTACTCTAAATCCTCTTCAACATCTTCATTCGTACCATTACCTTCATCTCCTTGCTCTAAATCCTCTTCAACATCTTCATCTGGACCATTAATTTCATCTCTTTGCCCTAAATCCTCTTCAACCTCCATATTAATATCATCTTCATTCTCCATATCTGCATCATTTTCATCCTCCACATTTGACACATTGTCTAAATTATCTACATTACCTCCAAACCCTTCATTATTAATATCCTCACCATTATCTTCAACTACATTACCCTGATTAATCTCATTACATTCATCCTCAATCACCTTAACAGGGGTATCCACACCATGTTCAATATAAATATCAATACCACCTGTACCCATCATCTAACTAACCATATCTAACACACTAGCGTCATCTTGTACAACTCTCAAACCATTACATAGTTTAAAATCAGATATAAGATAAAATATCTTTTTCACATTCTTATACTCACTTCTCTTACATACATCAACCAATTCAAAATAAATCAATAAGTCAGGATCAAATTCGATTTCATCCACAAAACCACCCTTATACATAACATTATCACTCACATTAACAAAACATCCCGCATGGTGAGACCTCAGAGTTAATCGAATGTCATCGTGTCAAACCAAAAAAACCAACTCCAGGAAAATGAAGAGACTCAGTCAAAACGTTGAAAGGAAACACTGAAGTGAAAGTGAAAAATTCAAACCTATCTATATACCTACCCAATGGTTTATTATGCATAAATGTTTAAAAAATATCCATATTAAATGTAGTCCTTATTTAATTCAATTGTTACATCAACTTTAAGTTACTAGTAATTTGAGTCTTTCAGATTTAAGCTACTACTAGAATAACAAAATCAGAACTTTATGTTATCATCAATGATAGTCAGAATATTGCAAACAACAACATAAAAATAATACATCAGTTGCAATTAAAAAAATACACACTCATACGACGAATACTCCCACTAGTAAAGCAAAAAGGATGTAGGAGGACAACGGAATTAAAAGCATCAAATTAAGATTTTGTTAGACCAATTGCTTTTCTATTGTGCTCTGATTGGTAGGAAAGATGAATTTTTCTACCAATCAAAGCACAATAAAAAAGTAGTTGGTCCTAGCAGCTACCCATTCTGCAACTTCTTTAAAATATTTCGTGCTTGAAGTTTTCTATTATTTTCTTTAGCATCTGAAGTTCTGCTAGGATTTGATAATGATTCAAGGTGAATGCTCCTGACCATTTTTGGTAGAAGATGAAACTAATACTAGTTCTCATTCATACTATCTTCCTTATACTACTCTGACCTTTGCGGTTTCTTCTTTTTACCGCTTTAACCTCAGACTTCTCTAACCTCAGACCTCTCTAGCCTTATAATCAAATGTTTTACCGCTCTTATGTCTAATGGCTAATACTTAATTCTAGGACTTACCTTAGTTTCAAGAGATAATGCGTGATTTTCAAGAGATGATGTGTGAACCAAGCAAGCCAACCCTTTTAATGAAGATTAGAGCGCAGATCGGGGGGTGGTGAAGATGCATCAACCAAGCAACACAACCTCTTCAACGAAGGATAAAGCACAGATCTGGCGATTATTTTAATGCGTGAACTAGGCAAGACAACCCTTGCACGAAGACTGGAACGGATTGGCCAATGGTAGATATACAGCAGAGAGGGAAGAGACAATGTGATTTTAAGATTTTCTGTAACTTTTAGGTTTCTCTTTTTTTACCTTATGAAATTTACAGAATTTAGGAAATTTACAAAATTTTAGTTTAAAACTTAAAACCTTTTACTCTTTTATACGTGACATTTAAAAAAAAAGGTAACAGTGCCACGTGTTGCAAGTAACGACGCGTGTAAACCCGTTCTAATTTTCGTCAAAAAAAGTCTTAAATTGAGCAGACTCGTGAAATTTTAGACCTTTTATAATCAAGTTTCAAGTTAAAGTCCCAAACTGATCAAACTAAAAAAGGCTAAGCCCCAATTTAGGCTTTTAGACATTAATATCATCAATGTTGGTCCAAAGGATCAGTGAAACTTCGGTGGAATAAAGGTGGAGCAGCTCCTCCATCATTCTCGTATAAGCTACACGTTGTTGGAAGCTGTCCAACACGTTGCAAAGTTTATTTCCAACTGCTGTCCATTATTTTAACTCTCACCATATTTGTTTAATTAAGCCATTAACTTCTTGTATCATCGACAGTAATTCTTGTATCCCGTATAGAACAAGTTGTTTTCATTTTTGTCTCACCAAAATGACACAAGTCAACACCATATATTGGTCTCACTTATAATGAATTTTATGTCCCTCACATCTACTCCTTCATAAACGTGGCAATATAAGATTTTTATGTATTCTTGTTCCATAATAATGAGAAGTTCTTCATGTATATGACAGCTGCCATTTAAGGCTCATTTACATGTACATGTACATGTATTATTTCTTGTCCAAAATAATTAAGTGACTTAAGAAAAATCTGCCCAATTTCGATAGAAGTTTCATGTCCACTTATTAACTTGTTGTACCTAAACATATCAACATATAAGTTAAATTGATTTACTTTAAGTATCTGTAACTATGACTGGTTCTCTCACCCTTGGTTTACTTAGTTTATGTACTTATGTTTCAACCCAAAAATGCTTCAAATTTTCTCCACATAATTTAAAACAAGATCAATCTTGATCTATCGGAAATCCACCTGCTTAAATTTATTTTTAGTCCATTTCATATCAATCAACTATAATATTTTTCGATTATCATTTAACTTTAATACTTATTATTCAGGGTTAGGTTCCCAATTTACCTCCTAGCAAAAATAAATTTACATTCTCCTGAAAATATTATTCACATGAAATAAAATTTTATAGACATATGAAAAGTAAAGTTTAGAGTTTTACACAATATATCTTCTACCTTATTTTGATTTGAATTTAAAAGCTTTCGTTATTTTAGAGATTTAATTATAAAAAATGTCAAAATTAAATAATAAAATATATATCATATATTTTAACACTTGTCATTCAAAAGCTCCAGTTTTTCACCGCTCACAAATCACAGCTGTCCAAAACTATAGTTGAAAATGTTAGCTGCGCGAGGAAGCTACGCTGAATCGACCTCGAAATTAGAAGTGGGTTCAGTGGACGAGACGGCCTTAATGCAAGCCCTTGCTAGTCGTTAGCGTAATCTGCTGAAACAAGTCACAAGGACTACTTGGAAGAGACCGCTAAGGGACACCAAATCTTTACACCAAAATGGTGTAATGAATAGTAACACACCAAATTTGGTGTGTTACTATTCATTACACCAAAAGTACAAAAAGACAACTTTA
>JANZXP010000004.1:5720174-5737543 GCA_027576715.1 Erythroxylum flavicans
AATTTAATATAAAGCATATATTAATTAATTAAGAATAATGATTTTATTTTAATTTTTAATAAATAAATAAATAAATAAAAATTATTGTATAAATATAAATTATTTTAGCTAATAACTAAGTTATTGTGGTTGTATAAATATAAATTAATTTAGTTAATAACTAAATTATTGTGGTATATTCTTTGAAAAATTTTGGTGTAAAAATTTTGGTGTAAAATTTTAGTGTAGAATGATTGGAGTAACACCAAATTTGGTGTAAAAAGATTCTAAGAATATTTTATTTTACACCAAATTTAGTGTAAAATTTTAATGTAATGATTGGAGATGGCCTAAAGCGTCGCAGATTCATTAAACCTCCGTTCAAGGTAGTATGTACTTCCAAGTCTAAACGACATCGGCGACGACCTGTTCGAAATTGCATCCGAACAATCCGTTGTTGTCTTTTCTGACAAGAAACTCGGGGCAATGATCTGAGATCATGATGGTCTACAGAATTTAACGAGGGTACTTCAAAACCTGATCCCTTCTTTAGTGGTCGTATGCGAAGTTGATGCCAATCACATCTCACCAACTTTTGTGGATCGTTTCATTGAAGCCCTGTTTTATTTCAGCGTGTATTTTGATTGTCCGGAGATTTGCTTCGACGAAAAGTTTGAGCATAAATCGACAATTGAGGCAATCTTCTCTTACGGGATAAGGAACATCGTGACAGCCGATGGTGAGGACAGTGACAGGAGATTAGCATAGAATCCGATTCTATATATAGTCAAATAAAAATAAAACTTTTTATCTGATTTTTTAAAATAGTGATCATTTTAAATTTTTATAACATAATTAATACATGAACATAATAATAAATTCATATTTTACTGAATAGTTTGATTATTTTCTTGAAATTTTATATAAATCATTTTTAAAATTAGTTCATAGCATAGTCGCATACATGTCTAACCTCAGTATCTACCTTAACAAATTGAAAGAACCCTATGGTCCTGTTTAGTTGGCGAGAAAGTAATATGAATTTGGAATCTGATTTCTCAGAAAATAAATCTATGCAAAGCAAAGATATTCACATGTTTGGATACTTATAAGAATTCTAATAGGAAAGTTGGGTGGATTCTTATTATAGTGTTTGATATATAACAGTATTTCATGAAATATAATTTAATTTTGACTTGTGATGTCAATTATATCCCTACAACTCGAATAAAAATTGAAATCATTAAATAATGTTAATTTATAATACAAGTTATATTATTAAATGGTAATTTTTCATTCATGATATTCTAATCATATAATACTGTCACATCATAAATATAGTATTGAAAAATATTAAAAAATCTCAACTGAGTACAAAGATAAATCTTAAAATTCAAATCAAATATTAAAATTTTTTCTAAAATTGAAAATAAAATACAAATAGTGCAATATTATTAAATTTCTTATTCTTATTAATTTTATTATTCTTAATATTCTTAATTATTATTATTTTTAATTTTCTACTTTTTATTATTTTTATTATTACTAAATTTATTATTTTTATCAATTACATTTATTATTATTATACATATTTATTTTTATTATTACTATTACTATTATTATTATTCTTATTAATTTTATTATTCGTATTAATAATAATAATAATAATTGTTAATTATCTATTAATTATTAATTTTTTTATTATTAATTTTATCGATTATATTTACTTTTAGTTTTATTATTAATTTTATTATTATTGATTTATTCTTCTTATTAATTTATTATTATTATTATTAATTTTCTACTTATTATTATTCTTATTGTTATTAATTTTACTAATTGTATTAATTACATATTATTATTATTATTATTATTATTATTATTGTTATTATTATTATTATCATTATTATAATAAAAGAGTTGTCGTAGAGTTAAGAGGGAAGGAAGGGTTCAATTGGTTAGTGTATTTTTTAGACTAAATTCTTGAGAAAAATAATCTAAATACTAAGGGGTGATGAGATTTAGAATTCAAGTAAAGTGCTACTACTTTTCTTAAATTGGGAAAGTTTTTACTTTCCTAACTGCTCAAAAAAATGAATTAAACATAATAATATAAATTTTGCAAAAAAATTAATTTTCCAAGCAAAAATTCATGCCAACCAAACAAGGCTTATAAGTAATGTAGAAAGGGAAAATTTAGGAGTATTAACTCCTTTAGAACCTATGTCTATTTATAATAGAATTTGAATTTTTACTAATTTAATTTAAATATAACTTTAATTTCAGTTAAACTTTAACAAGAATTATAACTGATTTTAGTTAAATATCAACTGGGTTTATGTAAGATCTAATATCTCATATTGGTCCTTAGTTATTAAATATCTTATTTTTAATCCTAAAGTTTCTCAAACATTTCAATCAAATCTAACTTAACTAAATTAACTTTCTCTCATCAATTGTTCTTTATATGTGGTCCGTTAGGTTCCTAAATATGTTAACAATAAATATAAATTATAGCCTCAAACCATATTTATGATTAAATAAATTGAATAATTTTAATTTATCGTTATTTTTTTAATTAACTAATTTATATCCATAAATCAAAATCAGCGTTGCTCGAAGTCTACCAACGCATCATGATCACTCAAATAATAACAATGTCAAATTAGTTATGATTATTCTTTTTGTGCTTGATTTTTTCGTATAATTCAATATTTTCATCACATAATGTTTCAATTAGAGACACATCATATAATTAATGTGTACTTTGTTTAAGTCAGATCATACTAGTTCCCTAACATTAGTAAATTATTATATTAATGACATTTCAAAACTATTTTCAAAGTTTTATTATACTTTGTCTAAGTATTTTCTGAATCAACACTAATTGGTAATAATATAACATTCTCCCTAATCATTTTGGATGATAAATCTTATATTGATTCCTTAACTATCTCCATATAGTTTATATTATATTTAATAACAATCGATTAAGCTACCCTTAATTAACAAGCATAAGTCATAATTAGTAACAAAATATAGCAACCTTTATATATGAGATATTATAGAGATCTCAAGTCAAATGATCACTTATTCAATCATCAAAATAATAATTTCCATAGATATACAAGTATTGTTCCAAATGAAATTGTCATATTGTGTCAATGCACTGAACTTATTATCTAACATGCACCTATATGTTTATTTAAGTATCTCTGGACTTTAGATTATAAGATCGCCTACTTTTTTGATAAGGAAGAAATATAAAATGTACTCATATTTGACACTCTATTAAAATCCATCTTAATAAAACAATAACTAAGAATAATTTAGAGATAATACATAAATGCAATATGAATCTCATAATTTCATTTGCAATGTACATAGACTTTACCTTATACATCAACTAATAAAACAAATATATATAAGATAAAGAATGCCTTTAAATAATTATGTACTATTTTCTAAAAAGTTCTTCAAAATTCTTTCCTATCTTATGACATTCTTTATTTTTTATTTGAGATTTTGGAAGTCTTCTCACAATTTAATTGGTGAATTTCAAAATGTATATTGCTTTTACAAGATCATAAAGTTAATTTATAAGTAAACAAAATACAACATTATAATTTTATACTAATGGCTGGAATCTTTTAAAAAAAAACTTATAGAACTCATACTATAATTAAATAATTAATGATATTTTTATAAATTAATTCATTATCAATGACCTTTACTTAAACTTAATTGTTCCTTTTCAAAATCATCAAGTTTTTAATTTATATGAACAAAATGCCTAAACAAATTATAATATTATGAAAATTTCTATCAACGGTTTATTATAAAATCTTTTAAAGTTACAAAAATTGGCTTAATTTAGCATATGTTCACTTTATCCATAAAAACAATAATGTGGTATGTGTCATGTGCTGAACCTGTACTAAGTTTATGAAGGATTGTCACCTAATAGTAAAAGTTATACTTCTAAGCTCACAACTAAGGTGATGCTAGCTATCTATTATTAAGTTTTCCTAAAATCATAAATATTAAAACTTTCGATAAAATATCTTCATCTTAACTATGAAGTAAAAATCAATTCTTTTAACTTAAATTCAAAGTAATAGACATTATAATAATTTTCAAAAAAATATTAAAAACAAAGAAACTACATATCTAATAAACAATATGATCCATCTAATTTAACGTAAACCCATCATATATTCATAAGCTCCTCTTCCGTTGGCTCCTCACATGAAATGCACAAGTTAAGTAGTACGTTTTTAGATAGGAAAAATAAAAAATTAGAATAAAATAATCTCCAAAATTCAATACATGTATGAAAAACTATAACATTATGCCTAAATGATACTATCAACCACTCTAACATACCTGTTAAGGAAAGAAATCATACCAATGCAACATTTCAATAAATTTAGACCAAATACAAATTGGTGGTGCTAACTAACACATAATCATATACCTATCTAAGATAGAAACTGACTGATTCGTCTCAAATAATGGAATGATACCTGGCCTATTTCGATGCCAATTAATCCACCCTGACCAACAAATTAGTACTTACCTCGATTTAGTACTAGCTAATTCACCTTGGCTAATGAATGGTACTTACTTTATTTTTGTGCTAGTTATAAGCCCTAACCAACCATACTTGTTAATATATCACATAAAATTGTATGACATTACCCTTTAGGGTCTTAAATCCACAAAACACATGTATAAAGAGGCACTCGACAATACATAAATTCCACAATTATTTACAAGTAGTTATAGACCTAAACCGACACCTAATAATTGCCTAATTTTAAAAAGTGTTGAGGTTTAAAACTTGAATTAAAAAGATAATTTTATTTAAGTAAATGATGAGTACAAATTACTAAAAAAGATGAAAAATTAAAAGGTTTTCTTCTTTTCTAGCTGGTGTTTTCGATTATGTATTTGTCCTCCTATATTGTGATGTTAGTATGTTTATACAACCCTCTTACCCTTTTAAATTCAACCACCCCAAACAGTTCCCTTGTAATAACTTAACCTCTAAATATCTCCATTCTTGGCCATATCTTGACTAATCACCTACCAATATACCACTGTTTTTTTAAAGCACACATTAATTATGTTTTAACTATCTTGACTCTCAAATCCTCGACTTCCTTACTAATTCTTGTGCCTAAGATTAAACAATCTAGTTGACTTTTGGAAAGCCTAATAATTCAACCTTTTCATTTTATAGTCCAAATGGACCAAATTCCACTCAAGCTATCAACAATTGTCCCCACATATCTTTGGTTGAAAAAAACCAAATATACGATATTGAAGATTTTTTAGACTTCTATAAAAATTAGTTTTAAGGTTGTTGATCAAATTCAGATGCATTAACAATTGTAGTCGATGGAAACAAATCTTCATCTATTAATATGGTGTCATCAGATTCAACAAACAGTAAATTTCCCTTATTAATTTGATCCTGAATAATATTCTTGAATCCTTAGCATGAATTTATAGGGTGACTCCATGTATTGTCGTACTTACAGTAATTCCTCCTTCAAATCTCTTCTTTTATGAGAATGATGTGTTCTGATGACAAAGTAATAAACTTCTCATACAATAAGAAATCAAAAGTTTCCTCTATCATAGAGATATAAAAAATGTGTTGCATCAGAGTATTTACTGCTTGTATTTTCCTTTTGGCTTCGAGTGATTTTTGTTCTGAAGGAGGAAAAATATAAGTTCCAAGGATATTGATCTTAGCCATTGCTGAATCATGTTGGCTTATTCATATAAAATAAGTATTAACTAAATTCTTTTTTTTGATGTCCTACTTCTTTAAAAATCTCTTCACACTCAGATACTTCTACTGCCAACTCATAAAAGTCACAAATTCTATACTATTTTTTTTAAGTTCAATATTGAGGACCCTCTAATCTAATTCCATATACTCAATCTCTGGGAGTGTAATTTGACATCAAATTCTCTTTCTCCTAAATTGAGCAATGAATATATCTAGATTCTTGCGACTTTTTTTAGTATCTCTAAGCAATTCAGATATACCAACTTTAGGTTCTTCCCATTTCGACTACAAAAAAATAGAATTCTTAGGCTACAAAACATATCAGGTCGTACTTGTTAAAGAATTTGGAAACAACCTAAGCTTGACATTGTTAAAATGTTCATAATTAGCAATTTACCATATTGAATAGTGAATCTAGAAATATGCTAGATAGTAAAATAACCATCTTCACCAGAAAACAAAGTAAACTCAAGAATTCTATCACTATGGGGATAATAATTCTCATTTTCAATATACTCTGGATAAGGCTTGTTAAAAATTTAGGTCTCAATCTATCTCAAGCCAAGTCCATATTGAATAGCTTTTCCAACAACTTCTATATCAACTTTAAACCTCATCTATAGAGGAGCAATAATAGGGGCATGATTGTGGTTTACAACCAAAAGGTTCCCCCTAAGCTATAATTTGATCCATTAGCTTCAACTACAAAACCAAATCCTTGTCTTCTAAGAGTTTGAGGTGTATCCATCTATCGACCATTTCTTGAATTTGTGCACAAATGTATAATAGGAATATACTCTTTTTTATGATGAAGAACATATACTTCATCCATAAAGGGAGAAACTAGAAGACGACTACACTTACTAACTTTTATCATATTTGGTGCAATATACACCCCCTAAGCCCTTCAAATTATGTCTTATTAGAGAAAGAGAATTATGCCTAGCAACCTATACCAAAGCGGTAAAAATGTTTTCTATCTTCTCTTTCAACATCCTTAACGCTTTAGTCATAGAGGCCAAATTGGATATCAAATATGAAATATCAATTGCATAAACATCGTTTTTTGTTGATAGATGCGATAATTTTGAATTCTAACTAGCTGGAAGCTTAGTTGAAGGTAATGTTGCCTTCTCCAAATTTTCGATCATTTGAGATACAAAACCTTTATTCCTTACTAGGGACTTCTTTATCTAAGGCTAAAGGCAAAACAACTCTTTTAGTCTTCATATGTGGCATCGTGTTCCCACTTAATATGTCAAATTATTGATCACATTTTACAACAAACCCAAAATTTGAGTGTGCTAGGGAGGAATTTTAAAAAAATGTGCATGAATTTTAACATTGATATAAGTAGGCTTTAGAAAACTTAAAGAATATAATTCTAACTTACCAAATTTCCTAATTCTAAAAAAACATTAGTGTTTAAAACTTAAATTATCTTTAAGTAAAGGATAAGTACAAATTGCTAAGAAAGTTGAAACAATGATAAGGTTTTTTTTGGTCTAGGTAGTGTTTGTGATTGTGTATGCGACCTCTTATTTTGTGATACTGATATGTTTATACAACCCTCTTATATTCAACCAGCTCAAATAGTTTCCCTATAACTGCTTAATCTCTACCTACATCCCAATTGTGGCCATTTCTTAAATAATTGCCTACCAATACACCATTGTTTTTTAAAGCACACGTTAACTATGTTTTAATCATCTTGACTCCCAAATCATAGAATTCTTCACTAATGCTTGTGCCCAGTGGGACAATGATGCCATGCACAAAGAATGGAAAAGAAGTGGTTTTGCCTTTATTTTTAGAGGAAAAAATTCCTACTATATTGGGAAATAAAGGCTTTATATCTTAAATGATTGAAATTTGGAGAAGGTAACATTACCTTTGGGTAAGTCTTTAGCTGGAAATAATTTGAAATTATCATAGCTTTCAACAACAAGTGACGTTGTTTATGTAAATGATATTTTAGCATTGAAATCCAATTCGTCCTTTACAGTTTAAGCAATCAGGTTGACAAAGAAAATAGAAAAAATTTATATGCTTTGGTACAAGTCATTGGGTAGATTTTCTTTGTTTAGCAAGACAAATTTTTGATGGACTCAAGGGATAGATTGCACCAGATGCAATGAAAGTTGTTAGAGAATATATTCAAAAGTTGTATAGGCCTAGCTTGAGACTGATTGGCCCTTCAGAATTCCATAAGCCTTATTTGGAGTATATTGACCATGAGAATCCTTATTCCTATAGTTATAGAATTCCTAAGTTGGCTTTGTTTTTTGGTGAAGATGGCCAATCAACTATAAAGCATATTACTAAATTCACTATTTAATGTAGTGAATTGGCTAATTATGAAAATTTCAACAATTTCAAGCTTAAACCATTTCAAAATTCTTTAATAGGTAGGATTTTTCCTAGTATACTTTGTTGTCCAGGAATTCTTTCCTTTTGGAGGAAGAAATGGAAAGATCGTTTACATATTTAATTTGAATCTAAAGTCAGTATAGTTGAGTTTTCTAGATTTACTTAGAAAAGAGGTGAGACTACAAACAAGTTCATTGCCCTGCTTTAGAATATAAATCATTTGAGGCTAAAAGGAAAGTACAATCATTAATTGCTAAGATGCAAGACACTTTGATATCTCTAAGACGAAGGAATTTTTTATTTTTTATTTTTTATTGCAGGAGAAGTTTATCACTTTACTATTAGAACTCAAGATTCCTACAAAAGAAGAGATTCAAGGGAAGAACTATTGTAAGTACAACAATATATGGAGTCGTCATATGAATTCATGCTGGAGATTCAACAATATTATTCAATATTAAATCAATATGGAAATTATATTATCTACCAAAATCTGATCAGATCATGTTAATAGATGAAAATCCATTTCCATTGGTTACAACTGTTAATGCACTTAAATTTGATCAACAGCATTAAAATTATTTTTTTAAAAATGTAAAATGTCTTCAATATTATATATTTGGTTTACTTAATCAAACATATGTTGGGGCAATTGTAGCTTGAGTAGAATTTGGCCCGTTTGGCCATAAAATGAAAGGTCTTAGTTATTAGGATTTTTAAAAGTCAACTAGATTATTTAGGAAATTCTTGGGTATTAGAATTAGTGAGGAAGTCCAAGATTTAGGAGTCAAGATAGTTAAAATAAGATTAACTTGTGCTTTTTGAAAACAATGGTGTATTGGTACGCGATTAGTCAAAAAGTGGCTTTGATTAGGAGATAGTTATATGGTAAGTGGTTATAGGGGAACTATTAGGGGTGGTTAAATCTAAGAGGGTTATATAATACACTAGCATCACAAAATATGAGGATGTATATAATCAAATGCACTACCTAGATAAAAAAAAATCATTGTTTCATCTTTCTTGGCACTTTGTACTCATCTTTACTTAAATAAAATTTTCTTTTTAATTTAGGTTTTAATCACTAACACTCTTTAGCATTAGGCAATTTGATAACTTAAAATTCGATTCTTAAAGTGTTTTAAAGCCCACTTATATCACTGTTAGAAGTCATGCACATTTTTGGGAGAATTCCTCCCTAGAATCCTTCAATTCCAGGTTGGTTGTAAAAAGTGATCAACAAGTGGTTTCAATATAATATAGCTTCTCCACGTATGACAAGCATGTCACAAATTATTGCGTGTCCCATATGATGTGATATTGCTTGGTTACTTAACCTTAAGGTGATTTTATATCAAAGTTGTTTATACGTGATATTGTATGGATGCATACATATCAAAGTTAAATTTCATCCAAAAATCATCAGAATTTGTTTTGTTTCATGCTTATGAAAAATGAAAAGTTTAGTAATAAACTTACCCTTTCTGTCAGTATAGTAATCAAGACATATGCTATTATGTAATGGATAGTTGTACTCTAAACATTATTAACTCAAATTATCGCTTTCAGCTTTTTTTTGCTCAGTTAACGTCTTACATAGCACTTTATTGTTATAAGGAACTCTTAATCAAAGGTGCCTTAGCTTGCATATGTATTTGTATATGTGTATGTTCTTAAATATGTAACTTGTTATTTACTTTCCATTTATAGTGTTATAATGACTCAATATGAAAGCTTGAAGTTATATTATGATGGATACCTTAAGAAAGATCCTAAGTTGAGTTATGAGGGTGGGTCGTCAAGTTATTTTGATAAAATTGATCTTGATTTTGTTATTTATATCCAAATTTGTTAGATAAGGAAGGAACTTAGATACTTACAGGTTAACGAGGCCTATTTTAGAGTTCCTGTTAGATTCAATAAATCTTTAAGGCTAATTAAATTTAAAGAAAGTATCATTAGGTTAATTAATATTTTTAAATACTTGGGATAATTAAGTTGTATCTTACACATAAGATTATCGTTTCAATTATAGCTCTAGAAGTTTCGATTATAACAGGTAATGTTAAGGATTTAGGCTCAGATGAGGATGTTGTGCATCATGATAAATTTAATGTAAATATTGTTAAAGAAAAGAGTAGTAATAATAGGGATGTGGGAACTTATGCAAATGAAGTTAAAGGTGATAATGAAGCTAAAGGTAATAATGAAGTTAAAGGTAAAGATGATAACAAAGTTGAAGGATTATAATATACATTTTACGTTTCAATTCTAGAATGCCACCAACCAATGGAAATTTACTTTAGTAAGTGTAAAAATTTCATTAATAGTGATGAGTATCATAGTGGAGAAAAGGTGAGTCTAAGCATATTAGATTTGGATGCATTGAAGGGTGCAAGAGAAAATTGTATGTAGGTTATGGTAGTAAAGACGTATATTTAAAATCAAGGTATATATGTTTGAGTATACATATTTCACAAAAAAAACAAGCCTAAAATGGTATCAATAAAGTTTTTGGTTAGAAATTTCTAAGATAGAATTCTAAAGAAGCTTAACATTACCACTACGAAGATGGTTGAAGAATGCAGAGAAAAGTTTAACATATTTGTTATTCTACTACATGCAAGGTTATTAAGAGAAGGTTACAGAAAGAGAGAGCATTAGGATATGCTTATGAATATTCCAAGCTGCAAGGTTATACCCAGGAGTTAAAGCATAGTAATCTAGAATCAATAATGGAATTGCAATTATCGAAGAATCAAGTAACCTTATAGTTCTAGTCTAAGAGGTTATTCCCTTTTTTTGTAGCAATGAAAGAAAGATGCTTTAAAACTAAATTTCAAAGGCAACTAATTAATTCGGTTGGAAGCAGTAGAGTTGGAGGCATGCATCTTATAGCATGAGCAGTTGTTGAAGTTCAAAATCCTAACTCGTAGATTTGGTTCATTTCACTTCTATAAGTTAACTTGGAGTTGGAACATGGAGATGAAGTCACAATAATTTTTGACAAGTAAAAGGAACATAATTGTAGACTTGTGTTTTTTAATTATGTTATTTTTTATATATACGTTATTTTATTTCATTATGTGATAGATGTATAACTTATGAATCCAAAGATTAATAAGATTTATTAAGAAGTCGCTTTTAAATTTATATCACATATTATATCCCAGATATATTTACCATAATGAATATGGACAATAGAGTGGTAAAGATTTGAGGAGACAATTATGGGAAAGTTTATGGTCTACTTATGTCAAGGACTTCAATGAGAAACTGAAGAAATTAGACAAAATTACATATGGAGTGTTTCTGTATTACTTAAATGTCCACAAGAGAGTGGGCTAGGTCATACCAATCATTTAAGTTAAAATTTCTGATTGTTGATAATAACATGAGCAAGAGCTTCAACGAATAAATCCTACCAGCAAGAGACATACTAGTTAATAGTATGCTAGAAACCATAAGGAAAATGGTGACGAAGAAACATGCTCAAAGGAGGGTATATGTATATGTATGGAAATCAAATATTGTACCTGTAATTGTGAAGTAACTAGAAAAAAAAGGAGGAAATTTAATGGAATGTGGAGTGCATATGAGGTTAATAAAGTGGATAGAAAACATATTTTGAGATTAAAAAGGGATAATTGTTGCAGCTACAGAGCATTAGACCTATACGATAACCTATATAATCATACTATTAGGGCCATCATTCACCCCAACCAAAAATTAGAGGCATATGTGAATGATTTATATAAAAAGAGCATTTTTTAAGAGTCTATGATTAAGTCTTACAGCCTATTAAGGGAGTGATCTTTTATCCCTTGAATGATTATGAGCAAATACATCCACCAGTTAAAAGGGTGATGTTAGGAAAGCTAAAAATGGCAAGAAGGAGAGATAAAAATAAACTAAAAATAGTAATAAGTATAATCAAGGTTTCGTAAAAAGGTCAAGCGTAAAAATATAGAAAATGTGGTGCTTTTAGATACGAAGGTAGAAAATATAATGTAAAAGACCTAATGAACTACATATCAATGTTTTTTATTAATAATCTTTTATCTTTTTAATTTTCACACAATTATCAATGTTAATGTTATACATACTATTTTCTAGGTTGAAACAAATTTAACTAAAGGGCATTATATTAGAGAATTAATACAAATAAGTGCAAAATGGTAACTTAATGATTTTTATATTTTTATATCTTACAAATTACAATGCTACTCATTTGACCTAAATTATATTCAACAAACCCAGATTTAAAGTAACAGGTTAGGTACTGAGGAATGTCATCCTAATCAACAACGCATCAATATGAGTTGTATTCATATTAGACTCATATGCATGTTCATTAACAAGTTGGTTCATAAGTTATCAATTATGCAAATATTATTTAAAGGAAATATGGATAAGTCAATCTAAAATCTTTTAAATTGCCATTTGAACCAAGAGATCTTAGGTTTAAGGGTAAATCTAGCATCACTTCAAGACAATTATAAGCTACTGTAAGTAAAGAAGAGTGACAATTAGGACTAGTAACCACCAAGTTGACAAACTAAACATTTGATATGGTGTATCATTTTATTTCAACCTATGACAAATGATTTAGTGTATTTTGTAACCAAATCATATATTTGCTACTTAAACTAAATGAACATTATTAATTTGCTTAGAGGTTGCATATATATGATAAATTCATGAGAAGTATCTATGTATGATAGATCTTATATGTAAGGATAAATGATGTTTCTGGATCCAGTGGTGTATTGGCTATCTAACTAATGTATGTTTTTACCAAATTATGAGTTTTAACATATTACATTTAACTATACTTGTCTTTTGGTAGCAAAACAATGTTGAATAAAATTTAGCACATAATTTTATATCTCCATTCAATAATAAAAAGCATAAGTATATTCACATTGATCATGCTAAAATTTTACAACCATATAAAAATGAATAATGAAACAAAAATTGAAATAAACCATACAATTATATGAATAATATCACCTCAACTATTTTTTCTCTCTAGTCAAAATTTCAAACGTCTTGCATCACAATTTTTAATTGTTCATCATGTTCCTTTGTTTGATATAGGACATCCTAAAATCTTCTTCCTGAATTAATATCTCTCTTTAATGTTCTTAATGAAGCGTTTAACCTACAAAAGTAAACCACTTTATTAACATTATTATGATTAGAGTTGTTAAATGTTTAGAATTCCACCTGTGAAATTATATCAAGAGTTCCATATCATTATGTTCAATCAACAACATAATTATTTCAAACATAACAAAAATTGTCCTTTTTAAGAACATGCACAAAGCTTTATCATTTTATTTAACATGGGCACATGCATGGAGTGTTTCCTCAACCTTGTTTCTCAATATATCAAATTGTTAGCGAACATGCACAAGTCTACATTTAAACTTGTTTCTCTACATGTCAATTATAGGAATCTTTTAAAAAGTATTTTTCTAAGAACCATTATGGCTACCCTACTAAATAAGTTGTCTCACATCTATACACTAATAGATGGCCTAAGTAATTTGATATGAATACTTAATGCACATGGTGTAATTATTTGAAAATAAATTTTGAAATATTAGCAATTAATAATTGAATAAGATAAAACTCATTGAAATTGTTCATCATATTTAAGTTGGAAAATGAAAAGCTCTAAGCATGTAAATTAATTAACTTAGAATCATGATATGAAGATAGTCCCTTATCGTGCAATGCATTAGCCTATATAGAAACCCAAAGATCTTAACTTTAACACAAAAAAGGCAGTACTCAAAGCCTAGGAGTTCTTTAGCTAATAAGGCTAGAACTAAACTCCCTAAATTATACTATATTCTTAAAAAAATTATCAACAAGAAGAGTTGCATTATCATAATATAGATTCTAACTTACAACTAAGCCATTTGTCTATCATCGCTTTTTTAAGAGTGAAATTGAGAAAATATAAAATAAAGTAGTTCCTTCTGGCATAGTTAAGTACATGCTAAAATCAGAGTACATCTTCATCTTACAAGAAATAAATGACATGCAATACAAAATTAAGTTATATATATGTATATTAACTATACTTCAAAAAAGATTATAAGAAATAACCTAACTTCTTTTCCACTTCACCTCCTTTAATTTGCACAAACTATAATCAAGATCATTCCAATTACTTAATCCATTAAATTATAATTCAGGTCATTCAAATTCATAATAAAGGGCAATGAAGAAAATTTTATAAAATGAACTAAAAACAAGTTGCCACCTCCTTATGACTATAGTTACTACCTCCATACAAGTACTCAATTAATCAAATACATAGAATATTCATCCAAACCAAATATGATACTGATGGGTATTTAATCATCATTAAACTAGAAATTGTAAACATCTAAAAATAGCCAAATTAAACAATGCAATGGTGTGGTGGATACCTTCGTTAGAGCAGAAGTTCCACTACCTTTTTTAGAGGAAAGTCACATCAAACCTAGGGAAAAAGTATCCAAGCATCAAGGAATGATAGTGGAATGTAGAAAAAAATCAAAAGAAGTGTCGAGGAATGTTAAAAAAAAACAAAATAACCACAGGTGAAAGAGGGACTAGGGATTTGAATATAAAATAGAGAAGAAGACACGAAATTTAGGAGGATGAGGAAGGTGTCGTCTGGTTTCATCCAAACAAAAACAAAAACAGTATTATCATAGGTATTTTTTTTAAAAAAAGAGAGCAAGTTTCTGATAACAACTTGTATGCAAGCTGTCACAGTGGACAACTTACATGCAAGCTGTAGCTTTGACAATTACAAGCTGCGGTAAATGGTGGTGGAGGGTCTATATAAAGACCCTCCCTCTCTCTTTCATATAAGTGTTTTTATACATGCATATATGGTAGTGTTTAATCTTTAAGGCTGGTTTGAAAGCCCCAGTAAAAAGAGAGATCAACTTGAGAAATCCCACATCTTTATCACAAACTTTTGCATTGGCACGTGAGATTTTAGCAAATTACCAAGAAACATTGGTTGCAATTTCTGGTCCGCGAAAGGTTTGGACGCCATCTCCTATTCGTTTTTCGCAACTGCAAAATTCAGCCTTAAAGATTGAAATCAATGATGCTTCTGAAACGTCATGAATCTTGGTCAACAGCCTTTCAAATTCACATTGATACTCTAAGAATGTGGAACGTTGTTGTAGCTTCGATAACAATCCCAAGTAATCTTCATAATGCTATTTGACAGATTCTAAAAATTCAACCCATATACCGATACAATTGTTATTAAACTGGTATCGAAACCAATCCATAGCTGGAGGTTCAAACATCATGCCAACTAGTCGTAATCTATCTTCCTCCGGTGTATTGTAGAAATCAACCTTGAAGATCCAGCCTTCCGGATCTACACCTGCAAACTTGGGTGCATCCAATCGAATTTTAGGACCATGATCAGGTGTAAAACGTAAATTATCACCCGTTCGTTGAACATGCTGTCGCTCGTCCGGACCCTGACCAACAATGCCTCGATTTTGTTCATTGATGATGGACTGACATTCCAGAATTGTCAAGATTTGCTCAATCTTTTGTGAAACCTGTAGTATTTCCTGACGATTGGTTCTACAATCCAAAGCCAAACTATTAACTGCCGAGATAATCTCTTCAGCATTGGAAAAAGGTTTGTCGGGAGTAGAATCCGACATGATGAAAGCACCACTTTGTTACAATCACTTGATTTATCAGAAGTTATAAGCAGAAATAGGAAGCATCGGCTTAGAAGAGTTCAAATTAGGGAGCAGAAGAAGAAGATAGAAGCAGTTTCAAAGAGATGAGAGAAGTTGATTTCTATTATCTGATAATGATCACGTTCTCATACTCCCATTTAAATAGCAACTAACTTGTCGGTTCAACAAAAGCGTCATGGGAAAGAACCGAAAAGAAAACCCACGAAGGAGTATTTAAACTCTGTCTAAATTAGATTTTACAACCCATAAAATAATATATTACATTCAAATAAAATCTGTCAGTCGCTTCGGAAGAGTCGACTTCCTTTTTTCCCTTCGCGACGCCAATGATTCGTCTGCTACAGATTGAATTGTATCCGTAACATCCTCCTCTCCTTGAGGAATCGACTTGTCCTCAAGTCGTAGCTGTGGAAAATGCTGCATAGCTCATCATACGGTTCCCATGTTGCATCATCAAGTGTACCATCACTCCAAGTGATGAGCCATTGCTTCTGTGCCTTATTATTAACCAGTACAATCATCTCGGTGTGCACTGCAGTTGGAGTTGATATTGGCCTGCCTGACATGAAATTCGTTGGCAATGTTAAATGTGGAATAGCCGTGCCAGACCTTATATAACTCCTTAACTGTGAAACATGGAATATATTGTGTATTCTTGCAAGTGCTGGCAACCTTAAACGATAGGCAACTTGGCCTATTTTTTCAGCCATTTCAAAGAGCCCATAGTACCTTTTAGCTAGTTTGATGGACTACAGTTTTGCCACTAAATATTGACAGTAAGGCCTCAGTCTGAGGAACACCCAATCGCCTGGAGAAAATTCAACATTGCAACGATGTTGGTCAGCCATTTGCTTCATTCGCTGCTATGCTTTTGCAAGTTGTAGCTGCAAATCCCGAATCAACGATGTGCACTCCACCAACATTTCATCAATCGCTTGGACAGTGGACTCTCCAGCCATGTAGGGTAATAAAGGTGGTGGATCTCTTCCGTAGAGAGCTTTAAAGGGAAACATACCAATGCCTTTGTGATAGGACGTATTCGTCGCCAACTCCGCCCAAGGTAACAATATTGTCCATCGAGAAGGTCTTTCATGGCAATAAGCTTGAAGATATTATTCAACACCTCGATTCATAACCTCCGTTTGGCTATCAGTTTGGGGGTGAGAGGTTATGCTTCTTTTCAACTTGGTGCCACTAAACCGAAAGAGTTCTTCCCAAAAAATGCTTATAAAAATCATGTCCCTGTCTATCACTATGGATGCAGGAAAATCGTGATGCCGAATAACAATATCAATGAATATATTCACTTTGTTACGGATACAATTCAATCGGTAGCATATGAATCATTGGCGTCGCAAAGGGAAAAAAGGAAGTCGACTCGTCCGAAGCGGCTGGCAAATTTTATTTGAATGTAATATATTATTTTATGGGTTGTAAAATCTAATTTGGACAGAGTTTAAATACTCCTTCGTGGG
>JANZXP010000004.1:5749924-5764790 GCA_027576715.1 Erythroxylum flavicans
GATTGACATGATTTTGATGATAGTTGAGATGAAATAATCATGATAAAGTTATTGAAATATGATGATACGTTGATGAGGAATTAAGTAGGTTATATTATATTCTTGTGAATATGACGAGAACAACTTATGATAGTTTAAGGGATGACTAATAGAGTGAATAGTGTATGAGAATGTGCAAAAATGTAGATGAATGAATGATGAGCGTTGAAGAATAAATATATGTGTATACATTCTTTTCATATAAATGATAAATAACAGATTATGTATTGTTTTATAGATGATTAATAATGAAAATAGTGTTTTAATGAGAATAGAAAGTTGAAAATTGAAGATATGTGATTATGTCCTAATTTTGCATTGTTAATGAATGAAGAAGGAATGATATGTTTTAGGTATATGAAAGCCATAAGTTATAAGTTGTCATGTGAGAAAAACTAGAATGAGTTTTAAGCTAAAGGAAAGGAGTAGTGTGGTATCTTGAAATGAGGTAAATTAGGGTGATGGTTTAGAAGTGAAATGAAGATGATAATGGAGTAAAAAGTGTGCAGAAAGTTGATGAATGTATATGTATGAATGTTCTATTTTTGAAGCTTATGATCAAACATAGATTATGATTTGTTTATGATGGATATTGAGCTGAAATGGAGGTGAGAATGAAGAGGAAATAATGAGGAATCAAGGTAGAAATGATAGACTAAGCATAAGAGGTTTTGAATATAACTTGAAGGAGATGGAAAAGTTGGAAAATGTGAATGACTTTTACATGAAATATGTTTCTTTTATGTGATGTTTGAGACAAAAAAATGGTAAGGTACTTTCCTATAATGCATTTATGCTTGAATGAAGTTTGAAATGAACTTAGTTTGATGATGGAATAAGTGATTAAATATATGATTGCTTAGGGTGATAATTGAGGTTATAATTAAGGAAATAAATTGAGATTAATAGGTGCAAATGGATAGATTTTGGGGCAAGAGGCATAACTTTCGTTGTAGATGTTGGATTAAGGTTATTTAAGTACACTTTTGAAGAGGACTCCGAGTTCTACAACTTTTATGAAGACTTCGAGGAGAGCTTTTATTGTCTAAAAGGTTAAAATTTCACATTTCTATAGATGCCCAATGAATGTCTACCCAGCAGACATGATGTCCCTCCAAACGGACATGAGCGAAGCTAGAAAGCTGGAAAACCCGAGAATGTCTGCCCAGTAGATATGAAATCTGCCTAATAGACATTTACTGGCCATTTGGACTGAAATTCACTCCAAAAGATAATATATATAAGTATATGTCTGCCCTACGAACATAAGGTCTGTATACGAACATAGATCCGATGAAATTGTGAGAATGACAATGTGAAATTAATGAAAGTGATCTTATAAATGCTAATGAGATTCAAAGGAGATGAATGATGTGTATTGAGTAAAGATGAATGAGAAATTGGATATTATGTGATCTTATAATGCTAAAATAACTTTAGTGAATGATTGAACGATGAACTTATAATAATCTTATAAAATTGAGGTGTAAACCTAAGTTTAAATTAGACATATATGAGTTTTGGAGTATGATCATGAGATGAGAATTAAAGAAACATACCTAGAATAGTCAAATTAAGCATGCATTACACATTACACATATACATATGTGTATAATTGAATGTTTATGTGATTGTGCAATTAGTAGTGTATGTACAATATGTGTATTGCATGAAGTTGATACATAGGATTCAACATCAGCATCCAGACCTTTTCGGATCATGGAAGCAAATGCTAATCTGGAGCGTACTATAAGTCGATCTAGATGGTCTTACTTTAATTGATTATTTTGTTTAAATTTCTGTATTGCATTGATATTAATGTGAATGTGATTGTGATGATTCTGGACATAAATAGTCTGAGGAGTTTAATAAATGTGAACATATTAGAAGTGCTTCATTGAATGTGAATGAGCAAGGAATAAGTGATTCTCAGCATTTTATTGAATGTTAGACTTAGGTCCGATGATATGTGAAAGTGAATGTGTAAAGTGGAATAAAGTGACTAATTGAACTTATATGACTAAATGAACTTATATGATTTGAAGCATTCCATTACTTGAATGCATGATCAGATAAAGGTAGTTGTGACCTAGGTAGCCACCGAAAAAGAGCTTAAAGCTCAGAAAGTGATTAAAAGCAAAAGACTCACTATGTATAATGAGCCTAGTATCCCCAACAAATACAGGATAGATATTAATGAGCCCGATATCTACAATAGATATGGGAGAGTTACAGGCACTCTGTCACAACAATGTAATAATTGAAAGTGAGACTCATGAGCATTACATATACATTTGATATGTATGTTTAAATAATTGAATTGTACTGTTTTAATAGATGGAATGTGAAATGTGAAATGTGAAATAAGTGAATAAAGTGTATTGATGCTATTTGATGAATTAATGAAGTGATGTGCTATATGTGTTAATACTTATCTGCAAATTGAATGTGAACTGGGAACTATCTGTGTTATGTGATATAAGTGAGCCATCGAGGATGGTCCACTCACTGAGTTCGCAAAATTCAATAAAATTGCAACATTATTTTTCAGGTTTAGAGGGTACCCAGCTAGACCAGTTGAAGTATAACCACTGCCTTCAGAAAAGAGTTTGAGGTTAGGATCAGTTGGCGTCTACATATGTTTTCTGTTATTTTAGTATTAAACATTATATTCTGTAAGCATTATTTATTGTATAAATGAATTCTGTTTGTAATGACATTTATCATTAAACACATTTTGTATTTGTAATGGGCCCAAATGACTATTGGAATTCTGACAATATGTTTAATGATTGTAACACTTGTGACTAAAAATGTTTATGAATAAAATGGGCCAAAATTGATTATTGGTTTTTGAAATATGTGTGTGATGTTCAAAGAAATTTTGCAATAAGTTTGACTGACTATCTTAGTGCACTACTCTCGTAGAGTATGTTTTTGAATACCATCTGTATGTTCGAGAATAAGCCTTATGAAAGTTGGGGTACTACAATCTCTATATATCAGGTTGAGTTAAAGAGCAAGAAATTATAAGCTAAAATTAAGTATATCCTTACTAGTTGTCGACTCTTATTAGATTACCTAGAAAAGACATGATCACTTTTATTAAGAATTGTATTCTATAATCCAAACACTTCTTTTTAAAGGACGATGATTTGTAGATGAGATATTTCCCTTATCGTATGAGAGATTGAGCAAGGTCATGATTGCTTAATCAAGGTGGACTATGGGATCAAGAATACGATGCTTTTATGTTGTTATTTTTTCCTCTATTTAATACTCCTAATATTAAGATACAAATCCAAAGTTGTGTATAAAAAGAGGGAGAATCATTCCATAAAGCTTAGGAGAGATATAGAGCATTACTTAGTCAATGTCCACACCATTAATATTTTCTACAGTTGGTTATGCAATTTTTATAAAGGTTTTAGTCTCACATATCAAACCTTGGTTTCCACTATCACAAGAGGTATAATATCAATAACAATTGCTGAAGAATTCAAATAAGTCATTGAAACTTAGATAAGAACTTGTCAACTAAGGTTGTAAGGGAAAAATCAAAAGCTTCTCTTTATGAGGTCCAAGCACCTTCAAACTTGGCATTAGAAGTTACGAATATTTCTAAAAAGATAAAGATGTTGTTAAATGGATACATGATCAATAGGTAGGCATGTAATCAGTATGGTATGTATAGGCATCCTTCCTACACATGCATTAATGTAGAGCCCATATTAAATTAGTATGAAGGTGTAAAATATATGAATACCTATAAAGAAAAACCAATTGTCAAAAATATTCCTTTCTCTAACACTTACAATCCTAGGTGGAGAAATCACCTAAATTTCTCTTGAAGGAAAAAAGAACTGGACCATGCAAATTTATGACACCACCTGAGTTTCAATAAGGACCTTAATTTTAATAACCATTTTCTTAAGACAAGGGGATGGAAGAGATGTTTAAACAATATATGCCCTTCATTAATTTGAAATTAGATAACTTGGTGAAACTTGAGTCTCACAAGGGCTAACTTGATAAGGTATAGTCAAATTATGCATACATTTACAATTTAAAGTGCAAATGAATCAATTAGTCTAGATGATAAGATCACGGCAATTTTCCTAATAAAACAAAGGTAAACCTTAAAGAGAGAGTGATAGCCATCACACTGAGGAATAGATAAATACTTAATGTTGCAATCACTAAGGAAAAGGAAGTGTAAAAGTTGCACAACCCTAAGAAAGAGGATGGCATGATTGAAGTGCAAAGGCTGGACTTAGTGAACAATACAATTTTGGCACCTCAATCCACTGTCAAGCCTTATATGCCTTTGGAAAAAAAGAAGGATGAGGGCAACTTTAAGAAATTCGTAAATATTTTTAAGAAGTTACGCATCAACATCCCATATGTTTAAACATTAAATCATATGTCATCTCATGTAAAGTTTTTAAAAGAGATCATCTCCAACAAAAATAAACTTTAGGATTATGTTATGATACCTTTAATCAAGGAGTGTAAAGCGATCTTGAAAAACAAACCTCTAAAGTTAAAAGATATATGGACTTTTGTTATTCCTTGTCAGTTTTATGCTTCCAATCTTTATAAATGTTTATCCGATTTAGGTTCAAGTATTAACATTATGCCTTTATCTCTTTTTATAAGCTTAGAATAAGAGAAATTAAGCCTACAATTGTGTCATTTTAACTAGTTAATAGGTCCATTAGGTACCCAACTGGGGTAGTGGAAAACCTACATATTAAAGTAGGCAAGAAAACTAAATTTTCCTATATACTTTTTTATAATGGACATAGAGTATGAATCTAAGGTTCTTATCATTTTGAGAAGATCATTTATGATCATTTATGACTACTATACAAATTGATGTGCCCAACGGTAAGTTGATATTTAAGGTGGGCAATAAGAAAGTAAAGTTCAACATCTTTAAGGCTTTAAAAGGGCCTATCTTTGATGACACTTATTATAAAATGAATATTATTTATTCTATTGTGAATGATGATCGTTAGTCAATAATGGCACTCAAAAGGGGTTTGAATTGTATGTTTACAAAATTCAACACTTTTTCTAACCTATATGCTCAATTAAAAATAAATAATATAAATGAGTATAAAAATTGCTTAATATAAACTAAGCAAACAATTGAATAAAAATTTAGTGATGATAAGGATGAGAGAATGAAAACTAATTTATAGTAGTTTTACAAACAATCCTTGCCTACCTCCACTCCCAAGACTTCTCTTGGAATTTCACTGTAATTATTCTTTCAATGTAAAGAGGAAAATTCACTACCACTTGTATAGCCCCCAAGTATAATATTCAACACCCCACCAAAGTATTACAACTCTAAAATATCTCACTTATTCACTTGATAACTTCAAAATGGCTCACTTACACAAATATGACATAATAATACTTAACTGAATGAGAAACTCTTTGAAATATATGTATGCAACACCCAAAACCTTCTTGATGCCAAAAAAATGATAAAATACTTATTTATAGTATATTGGGATCCAAAAAAGTCATTGGATACAAGAATAAGTTATTACAATGACTATCTAATGCACTAGTCGATTTTTCATTATAGTGTACTAGTTGACAAGTATGCACTAAAAGCTCCTAATTCACTAGCCATTGGAACATTGGTCGACCAGTATATATATTGGTTGACCAATATGGTACGTTAGTCAACCAATACATCAACCAATGTTACTTCAAACTCATGATACATCAAATTTAATAACTTTAACCTATATTGATCATCCACTGACCCATATAAATCGACCAATCACCCCAAAAACATAATTTTAAAAACTGCTCAAAAGTAATTTGTTTATTACAAATATTATTAAAATACTTCACAAAATGTTCCCCAAAGATTATTTGAAAGATTAAGATGTTTTTATATTAAAAACAAAAGCTTTAATACCTCTTGATGAATGTAAAAACTCGTGTAATGAAGTAAGATGAAATGATTATGTGTAATGAAGTAAGATGAAATGATTATGTATGGTGAGCTTTTTGGATCATCAAATTAACAAAGTGAGCTTACAAATAATAATACAAAATATGAAATGACCTTGATGAGCCTTGATCTTTTTTTGTTCTTGTTTTGGTCTTCATTTCATCGGTTACAATGTCGAATTTCTTTATAAACTTCATACATTATCTTTTTGAGTTTATGGCTTCATTTTATTCTAATATTTATTTTCATCAAAATAGTAAAAACATTAGTAGTAAGTATGTTTTGTTATCGTTAAAACACTGATTAGAACCATCGTTGGTTCAATAATCTCCCCCGTTTTGATGAATACAAAACACTTGTAATATTAGAGAATAATAATAATAAATCAAGCACACAAATAAACATCAAGATAATGATTAGCTCCTTCTTAATTTATGCATAAAACATAATTCAATATGAAGACCATAATTTAATATCAAGAACAAAAGAGATAATCAAAATCAAAGAAATATCGATGAAGATAACATAAATTTAATCAAATATATTAAATGAAGTGCAAAAGTAACAAAATAATCACTCTCCCTAAATTTTATAACTCCCCCTGAACGTTATCACTTCCCTTAAATCTAATATCATCAAACTTTCTCTCTTTTTAGAATCATTAAAAAGAAGTTTATTAATTGAAAATGCATAATATAAAGTGTGATACGGCAAGCTAACTTAGTTAAAAAGATGGACTTGTTCAAGACTGACAAACTTCCTCACTAAAAAATGCTATTGAATATTTAAAAACTTAAGAGAAAAGATCAATTTTGAAAGAGACATATCTAATTATGTAATTCGAAAATTCCCTAATTTCGGTATTATGTCTAGGTTGAAAATTTCAATTAAAATACTAAAGGCAAGTTTTAACAAAATTAAAGGATGGAATTGTGACAAATAAAAGCATAATTATAATATCCAATAATTAATTTCATAAAAGAATGTATAATTTTGAAAGTCCTAAAATTTAAAAAAATGGAAACATGAAAAGTGTCCAAAATACCAAAATTGAACAAAATTAAAAATGAAATTATATAATTGAAAGGAAATCAAATTTAACTTCTTTTATAATTTAACTATGAAGGCATTAATTTTGAAAATGATTTTTAATTAATTAAAAAATTTGAAAATCTTAAATATGAAGTTCAAGAATGACAATTTTTAATTTAATGCAATTTAATGAGATTTTATGGAATGGGGGATGATTTTTTCAAGTAAATGAGTGAATTGTTTGGCGTTTTTGGGGATACAATCATAAATGAAAGAAAAGAGTCAAAGGATATAAACAGAAATATTGAAAACAGGAGGACTAGTCAACCACTTGCTTTGACTGATCGACCACTATTTTGTTTCAAAGAGAGAAAAAAAGGATGAATAATGGAGGTATGGTGAAAAAATTGGCATGGCTTTAGAATACGATATATTGGTTGACCACTAAAGTATACTGGACAACTAATATATGTTGTTAGTTGAACAGGGGGGTAAAAATGTTTCCATAAACTCAATGGGCAAAAAAAATTTTAGACAAAAGGGATATTATTCAACCACTAGAACATATTGGTCAACCAATGTGTATAGATGATTAACCAGAGGAGTGACCAAACTCCTTGCAAACTTATTGGAATGATAAAAGAATGTCAAGTATTAGGGCATTGGTAGACCACTAAAGGAGATTGGTTGACCAATGAGATTGTTTAGGTAACTAAAATGACAAAAAACTTATTGGAAAACAAAAAGTGGGTGAATTTTGAACATAGTAGTTGACCACATTGAGATATTGGTCTACCGGTTAACCAAATAGCTTAAAGAACCATCTTTGAAACTCAAATTACCTCATATTCAGCATTACTTATGAGAGATTTGAATGAAGATTCTTTTAAATTCTTAATCCATTAGTGGCATCTCATGCTTCTCATTTTTCTCACTTGGTTCAACAATTTGAAAATTCTTGATGGTTAATTTTAGGGTTAAGTTCTCCATATCTTATGACAACCTCTTCAAGAATTTCTTGGAGGTAAGAAGGATTGATTCATTAAGATAAAATGCATAATACCATAACTTTATAAATGAAGGTAATCAATACGTTTTAGGAACCCAAAAAAGCTTGATTCCTTAATTGTTTAGGTTTTTCTTAGGTTTTTCTTCTTTTCAGCCCACACTTTCAACGATTTGCTTAACATTTTTTGTTTGATAAAACCAAATCTATTAATATGTTCAAAGTTACCACAAAAATTACATACCATGTTATATGAGTAATGATGATGCATAAATGCATTTCTTGGAATTCTATATGTGTATGCATAAGACGTTTTCTCTGGATATTAAATATTTTGAATGGTCTCTTAGGATGGTGAAAAGTCTTACCATAATTATATGTATGAAGCCTACTATGAAAGAAGACGTAGTGCTTGCTTCTATAAGCATGTGAGTGGGGTTGCATATTATCATAAAAACTATGCCTATTCTTCCATTAAGATTATTGAACTCTATGCCTAGGTAGTAAGCCCTATATGAAAGCATAATGTTTACTTTTACGTTGGGTCTTAGTAAATGTTTCAGGTGTATATGTATATTTGGATGTAGATGCTCCACGGTTAGTTGTCATTCTAGGCAACAATTCTTCAATATGTAAATGTTTGTCCTTAACAAAAGTAGTTTTAATGTTAGAAACACTTTCACATTTATATTCAATTTCATGCCTATCATTAGAATTCTTTTGAGCTCCTAACATGTTTTCTTCCCTTTGTAAATTTAGATAGGGAACCCTTAAAAACATCAATTTCCTTTTTCAATGTTTCATTCTCACACCTTAATGCATCTGAGTTATGATTTTCATCAATGGTCACATTTTGGATGCTTTAATGTTATGCAATTCACTTTTCATCTTTTCATTCTCACTCATACATACATTTAATTGTTTTTAAACTTCCTTGAGTTTGGAAGACAATGTCTTCCTTTTCTTACTCATGATTTCTAAACTTTCTACTAATTCAACATATGAAAAATCAATATCAGTATCGTTACAAGGATTAGAGTTAGATGTTACCTCATCATTATCCATAGTAGTAAAGCACATATGAGCTATCTCTTCTTCCAAATGCTCGCTCTTAGATTCAATTTTGTTATCCCAAGCTGATGCTTTAGGTGCGTTTTTTTGTCCTTCTTCTCCTTCATATAATTTCTCTCATACTTCTTATTCTCTTTCAGTTAAAGACATTGTGACTTTATATGGCTGGGTTTTCTACATTTAAAGTAAATAATGTTAGAGGATTTATGTTTTAAATCACTTTCGCCTTCCTTAAAGTCCTTTATTTTATATAATTTGTTTTATAAGAACTTCTTGAATTTTCTAATAAGTAAGCCAATATCTTCTTCTTTTTCACTAGTTGATGTCTCTTCCTTTTCACTTGATTCTTATTTTGAGGCTTTAAATGCTAAATTCCTTTTCATTGGAAGCACTATTTCTTTTTGTGTCTCTTAAGGCTTCGTTTTGTATTTGAGGAGAGATCTAATAGGTTCCTCCAATGGTAATACTGATTGATCCTTAACTTCTTATATAACTATCACTTTAACTTCCCACGTCTTTGGAAGTGACCTAAGTAATTTTTTTACTAATTCAACATTGGTATAGGTCTATCCAAGACCTTAAAGAGCATTAATAATATCAATGAATCTAGTATATATGCTAGAAATGTTTTCATCATACTTCATTTGAAACAATTCATATCGATGTGTTAGTATGCTTATTTTACTCTCCTTAACTTAATTGGTTCCTTTATGAGTAATTTCTAATGTATTCCAAATGCAATAAACCTTTTCTCGTAGAGACCTCATTAAATTCATTTTTTTCTAGAGCACAAAATAGGATTCGTATGGCCCTACTAGATAAGGATACTAATCCCTTATCTTGAGGTCCCTATCTTTTCTTTGATTTGGGTACCTTTTGTTATATAAAATTTTTGTAAGAATAAAAGGGCCATTAGAAACTATTTCCCGTAATTCTTTACTTTCAGTTAGAATCTCATCCTTGTTTTTTGATAAAGATAACCATTTCCAACAAAGAAAAGTGATCTATTAATGCTTTGCCTAACTTATTTTAATTGTTTATGGATGATTTTTCCTGCACAATGGCCCAATTCCTTCTGAATTAGGGTGGTAAGGTAGACATGAATGGGGTCCACCCTCTCAAGCGTAAGCACTTGCTAAAGGAATGCTTACAAAGACTCTCTTACTTCAACCTATTAAAGACTTAAGCCACCTCTGATTGTTAAACCAATTTAAAGTAGGTTTAACACTAAAAAAATTAGAGCCAAAAAGACGATTATGCAAATCTCAGACCTTGCCATTAGTATATGATCGGTTTCTTGCATATATTTTTTATTAGAGATTGCCTCTCGAATTGCTAAACTCTCTCTCTTTCTGGGATCTAAAGTATATTGCTTTCTTACTCAATTATTTACATAGATATCTGACTTTTTTACTAACAATCTAGCAAGATTCTCAAATTTGGTATTGATGGTAACTGTCCTTAAAGTAAAGTATCTATTAACTGCAGACGAATATGACAGTTAGCAAAATATCAAAATCAACCAGGAGGAATGATTGAACCTATAGCTATCATATCATTATAGGATGCTTTCGAAGGAGCTAAGCGAGAGGAACGAGTAGTGAGAAGGTGATCAAAGGGATAATAACAGAGAGGGATGAAAGTACTTATGCAATACAATAAGTTACAGGTTAAAAAGTCTCTACCCTCTTAGTTGAATGATGATGATGATGATGCTCTTAAATATACCATTATAATCTATATTATAGGATTTTGTTAGAAGTACTAGCCTAACAAGCGTACTCTGATATCACTTGTTAGTCCCTAATAGCACCTAAGAGAGGGTTAATTAGTTATTTACAAAATTCAACAATTTTTCTAACATATATACTTAATTAACAACAATCAATATAAGTATAAGAAAATTACTTAATGTGAATAATCAAACAGTTAAATAATAATTTAAAGAGTATAGGGAAGAGATGCAACCCAATTTATAGTGGTTCGAAAAATAACCCTTACTTACATCCACTCCCAAGACTCTTCTTGGAATTTTACTATAATTCTTTTTTCAATACGAAGAATAACCTTTGTACAATCATTTTTTATAATGAGAAACCCTTCATACAATCTTCTTTTAAGGTTAATAGGAACCTTAATACTACTTGGATTAGCCCCAAAATGACTCACTCACACAAATATGACATAATGATGCTTAAATGATTGAAAACTCTTTAAAACATATGTATACAACACCCAAAACTTCTTCATTCTTAAACCAATGAGAAAAAAAAAACCTATTGATAGTGCTTTTGGGACCCAAAATAGCCTTTGGATTTAAGAACTAACCGTTACAATGGTTATATCTGATGCACTAGTTAATTAGTATAGCATACTATTCAATTAGTATGTATTAAAAGCTTTAAATTCACTAGCTGTTGAACATTAGTTAATTAGTACACATATTGATCAACCAATATGTCACATTAGTCAACCAATACATTAACCAATGTTACTACAAACACATGATACATCAAATTTACCAACTTTAACCTATATTGGTCGACCACTAACCCATATAGGTCAACCAATCACCCTAAAAGATGATTTTAACTTCAATTTCTTAAAACCAATTTATTTATTCCAAATATGATTAAAACACTTCCCAAAATGTTTACCAAAGATTATTTGAAAGATCAAGACCCTTTTATATTAAAAACAGAAGCTTTAATGCCTTTTATTTTGATCTTCATTTCATCAATTGGATACTTCTACTTTTCTTTATCAACTTCATATAAGTTTATGGCTTCATTTTATTCTAATATTTCTTTTCATCAAAATAATTGACACATTAGTAGGAATTATATTTTTTTATCATCAAAACATCGATTGGAAATTCCTAACTTTTAGAAGCATGTTAAGCTTTATAACTTAAAGAAAACAAAGGAGGATTCTAACTTTGTTCAACATGCTTTTATGTTAGAAGAAGAGGACCATAAAACTAGACTTTCTCATGTTTTCAATAACTTAGGATAAGGAAAGCCTAAACCCCTACCATTTACCAAAGAAGCACCTAAGCTTAATTTGAAGCAATTGCCATTACACTTGAGTTGTGAACATTTAGGAGACAATAATAATTAACATGTTAATATCTCTTCTTCTCTAAACTTTGTACAGGAAGATAAGTTGCTTACATAAGTTAATAAGCCATTAACTAGTAAAAAGAATTTTTGGGAGCCTCTAGGGTGAAGTACTTAATGACTAAGTTCAGCTTAAATATTCATAAAGTAGCATTGATGGGAGGCAACCCAATGATTTAGATTTTTTTTAATTTACGTTTAATGATGTGGATCTTGATTGCATCTTTTTTTAGTTTAAAATATTATAAATTCATAAATGTTAAATCATGATTAATTTATTTGAGTTAAGAATTGATAAAACTTAGTAAGTTATATAGGAAACATTGATGCGTCGAAGTAGTTATTAGATTTCATTAGCTCTGGATATATACTGATAATGTTGTATAAAGATGAAAATCTTTTATTATCACTAGAGTATCTTTTATTATCACTAGAGTACCAATTATCATTACCTCCTTTACATTGTTTTCTATGTTTTCATTATTCTATATATTTATACATTAAGGATAATGTGTAACTCAAGTTTAGGGAGGGAATTAGTTATTATGCTTATTAATTTTGCTAAATTTAGCTTAATAGGGAACAATTTTAAGAAAATTCTTAACTCTAAAAGAAGATTGATCAAGATGATTCATTATAAGTTTGGTTGTTATTGTGATTTAATTTGTTTAAACAATTATCAAGAACAATACGACTCTGTTGGAACTTATTAAGGCCATGACTTACAATGGAAAACTTTGACGTACTAGGATACGAATGAAGGATCTCTCATAGAGAGGTCATTATCATTTTCTTAGGTCTTTTAAACATTTTTCTTGGAGACTTTTGTTTTATAATTCGCCTTAATTTTTTATTATGTAGTACTTACCTCTTAGTTTTTTCAGCGTAAATCGTTTCTTACTTAGCTTAATTACTTTCTTGTAATGACTGGTTTGATTTATTCTTATACATGTCTTTTTCTAGTTTGTATATTTATTTACTTATTTTATCTTTTATTGTTAATCTTTACCATGTTCTATATGTCCCGTATTATGTATTGCATTACTTTTTATGTATTTATTTATATTTTATATTATCATTATTTTGTTGGAAAATTAGGACAAGATCAGATCCTAACCGTACCAGAATAATTATAAAACTTTTTCATATTTTGATTTCCCAAATACCAAGATCATTTTAATTATATAAAATGATTAACGCATAAATCATAATAAAGCATGAATCTTAATCCGTACCTTATTCTGAAGCTTGATCTATTCTTATCATATCCCTTGAACCATTTCTAAAACTGATTCATCTTAACCATCGTAGCCGCACAAGTGTTCGATCTCTAATGGTATCTACAAAATAGGTTGAGAGAACTTTATAATTCTTAAAGAGAGGGTTAAGCAAGAAGTGCTAGCTCCATAGAGCTTAAGCCTATTTATAATAGGTTTTGGACATTTTAGTAATTTAATTGAAATTAAATTATAATTTTAAATAAAATTTAATTAAAATTATAAATAATTCTAATTAAATATCAATTATGCCCAAATAAGATTCAATATCTTATATTGATCCTTATTTATTAAATATCTCATATTTAATCATAAAGTTTCTCAAACTTTACAATCAAATCCAACTTAATTAAATTAACTTTGTTCTCTTTAACCCATTCTATATATGAGACCCATTAAATTCCCAAATATGTTGGCAATGATTATAAATTATAATTCTAATTCATAATTAGAATTAGATAAATTAAAATCTCTTTTAAAATCTTTTTTAATTTATCTTTAATTATCCAATTAAACAATTTATAATTATAGATTAAGATTGGCGTCTAGCAACGTATCATGACCATCCAAATATTTAGGAATGTCAAAGTGGTTTTGACAAACCTTTCTGTGCGTGATTGTTTTCGTATAATTTAATCCTTTCATCAACCAATGTTTCGATTAGACATAAAGCATGGAATTAATGTTTACTCTATTTTGAGTCCAATCATAATAGTTATCTGCCATTGGCTATTGAATCAATTAATGATATTTGTAAACTATTTACAAAACATCATTCCATTTTGGCCAACGATTTCTCAAATCAATCTTAATCGAGAATAACGGAACATTATCCTTAATTATTTTAGGGTGATGAATCCTATCTTGATCACACAACTATCTCCATAGGATTCATGTTACATCCAATGACTACCGATTGAATAACCCATGATTAAATAGGTCATAAATAGTATCAAAAAGTAGCAATCCCTATATAAGATAACTTTGATGATCTCAAGTCATAAGATCACTTATACAATCATCACAATGAGATTTTCATAGACATACAAGTAATGTTCTAAATAGATTTCTCATATCGGGTTTATTCAGTAAACTTTTTTCTCTAACAAGCACCCACACGTTTGTTTAAGTATCTTTATACTTTAGCCTATGAGATCGATTACTTCCTTCATAAGGAAAATAAAATGTATGCTAGTCTTTTTACATTCTATTAATGTTCAATCTTAATAGAATAATGACTAGGAACATTTAGGAATAATGCATATATGCAATATGAATCTCATAATTATAATCTCATTATAATTTCATTTGCAATGTACAATTATTCCATGGACTTTATCAT
>JANZXP010000004.1:5770456-5781691 GCA_027576715.1 Erythroxylum flavicans
GATTTAAGATCAATATCAATTCATATATATATAAATGAATATCAAATCAATGAAAAAATGCCTATTGTTTTATTAATTAAAATAAAGTTTATACAAAAGTACTAAAGGTGATTGCCTTTAGAGCACTACTCTAACAATCAGATCATCTACAAAACAAATATTGGTTAGTTTAAATTTTCCACACCTTAAGTGATATTTGAATTGCTTTCTCCTTATAACCACACTTTCAATGATTTTATGGAGAGATTACATCACTAAGGCAAATATGTATGGAGATAACAAATCTCCTTGCCTAATTCCTTTACAAATTTGAAACAAAATTGGTAGGATGCTTATTCACCAAGATGATGTGTAAGGAAGTCGTCAAAAATTGTTCAATCCAATGTATAAAGATTTTTGGAAAACCTAAAGCATGTAATAGATTTTTGATAAAGCACCAATCAACATTGTCATAAGCCTTCCTAAGATCAATTTTGATATAACAATTAGGTCTGCTTCTCCTCTTTTAGTAATTAGCAATAAGTTCTTGAAGCATCAGAATGTTATCACCAATTATCCCACCAAGTAGATATGCATCTTGATTATGACTAATGTGCTTATGAATAATTCTTTTGAGTCTTTGAGCTAGGATTTTAGAGATGATTTTGTAAAAGTAATTGCAACAAGCAATGGGTCTGAACTCAAAGAAAGTGTTCAACTCACCAGCATTTAGAACTAAATTTATACAGTTTCTATTGATCTCTTTGAGGAGAGTACCTTTATCAAAGAATTCCTTCACAGCTTCAAAAACCAACTCAACTGTAAGAGACCAAGTTTCCTTAAAGAATTTGATATTGAAACCATCTGGGCCAGGACTTTATGAGAATGTAGAGATGCTATTGTATCTTTGATTCCCTATATAGAAATAGGTCTAAAGAGAAGAATGGCGTCTTCTGGTGAAATAATATCCTATAAAACCAGCTCAAGGAATTGTTTGGAAGAATATGATTTAGAAGTTTTTCTCATAAGCTAACTAAAATAGTCATAAGCTCCTTGCATTAACTGAGATTAAGATTCCAGAACCCTATTGTTATACTTGATAGATATGATTATGTTTCTAGCTTTCCTTGAGACAATTTCCTTAAGGAAAACGAAAGTGTTCTTATCTCTGTGTTTCATCCATTCTACTCTTTCTCTTTTTTTATAAAGAGAGTAATCAAAAGCAATAGCTTGAGAGTAGTTCTACAATGCATCCCCTTCCTTTGCAACATATGTCAAATTTTCAAGGTTGGAGTATTGGAGTTGTTGCATGGATTCCAATTCTCTTCTTGCTATATTGACAAGATGGTGTGTGTTCCCATTATTCTCTCTATATAGTAGTTCCATCTCCTGCTTGATTAGTTGCATTTTCTTGAAGTAAATAAACTATTTAGAACCTTGGATATTAGATCTTAATGCATTCCATATGCCTTCTTCAAAACCATCTATTTATTTGAGCAAATCATTAAACCTAAATGGGTGAATCACTCTTTCAACAATTAAAGAGGTGATAATGGGGTATGATCTAACAAACTGGTAACAAACTTTGAGAAGAAATTAGGAAACATATTCAGCCATCTTAGAATTGCAACACTTCGGTCTAGTTTCTTCCTTATCAGGTTAGGACTAGTTTGCTTGTTGGTCTAAATGTAAAAGTAGCCTCCCATTGGAATAATTTAGAACAATAAAATATTCTCATTAATTGCTTTAGAGCAACAAATTATATATTGATTAGTTAACTACCTCTAGTAAATTCATGCATATCCAAAAACTACTAAATGAGCTACCTTTAAATAGGATAGTACTTAAGTAGTATAAAAATATAATAATCTTTATATTAGATATTTTAAAGATCTCAAGTCAAAGTATCATTTATATAATCATTACAATGATCATTTTCATAGACACATAAGTAAGGTTCCGCATAAAGTTTCCATATTAGGTCAGTTTAGTTAACTTGTTTTCTAATGAGTACTCACAAATTTGTTTAAATATCTCCATGTTTTAGTTTATGAGATTGATTACTTCGTTCATAAGAAAGTAACATAACGTGTGATAATATTTATATTCTATTAATATCTAGCCTTAATAGAGTAACAAATAAAAACAATTTAGGGATAAAACGTAAAAGCAATATGAATTTTATAATTATGATAGCATCACAATTTCATTTGTAAAGTATTTTTTCTTATATACTTTATCTTATATGTTATTTAATTAAACAAATATGAATAATATAAAGAATACATTGAATTAATTATATCATAAATATGCAACCAATCGTTTATTTATAAAGCATAAACCAAATTTTCTATTTATATATCTTACCTGAAAAGTCTGAAGTTGTTGAATGAGGAGCCTCACGAAAAGGGATAAATGAAATTCGCTAATCATTCATCAAATTCTAATTGTTATTCCTAGGTTTACAACTTTTGGTCATTAAAAATTTTCTATTCTTTTCTTTTTTATTAGGCTAATTTTCATTTGGTAAGGTTAGTAATTAGAGATCACAGAGTGCCACTTTTGCCAAAGAGCATATTGATGCCAGTGAGGAGCTATGTTATGATTATCGTTATAAAACATAATACGAACCTGAATGGGTTAGGAAAAAGAAGGTTCCAGGAGAGGTGACTCAATAATCCTAAAAAAGGTTGAGTAAAGAAACCTCAATTACATTAATTTCGTCCTAGATTGGATTGCCAATATGAAGATACCGAAGTTGTTGAGACTATTAGACTCCTATATTACCATTGATAGAGAGGTTATGGAGTGCATAAATAATCATTGGTTTACTTAAACAAAATAATATTGTATTATATTATATATTTTATGTATAAATGAGTTCTTATTTACACGTAAGAATCTACACTCAACAAATCACCAAATCAAGCTACATAACTGCAAGAATAAATTTAGGGAAAGATGGTTATATTTAATCTATAATATTCTTAAATAAACTATTATTCTAGAGTATCCTCAACATCTCCTCCTAAATTTAAGATGGTTGAAGATTAGCTAGTTGCAATTTAGAGATGAAAGTGCAAAACTGACCTAGTAGACAAACTTTAATGAAAATACCAGTGGTATGGTCTTCAAATAACTAAGGATAAATTATATTGTACCTTAATAATATGATGACATATATATGATGACATATTAAGTGATAGTCATTCTCAGTGTATTTAATATCCTCATAAAATATATCACTATGAGTAATATGCATAGCATTGCACTTATCATAATAGAGGATAATGATTGATGAGTATATAATGCGTATATCTTAGAGTAGCCAAGGTAACCAAATAAGCTCAGAGATAATAACACCCATGGCTTGATATTTAGCTTCAACATTAGAGTAAGAAATGCCTATTTACTTCTCCTATGCTAAAAATTTAATAAATCTCGAAGAAAAAAAGTAAAATCTAATGTTAAAGTATTGATCGATTAGATCACTAGCCTAATTAACATTATAATAAGCTTTTAAAATAAGAGATAAATATTGAGAAAAATAAAATCCATAAGATAACATTCTTTTAAGATAAAATATAATGTGTAAAACAATAGCATATGAGTGGTATATATATATGAATTAACTAATAATCTAAGTTATATGAGCAATATATGGCCAAGTGATTGGGAGATAAATAAGATTGCAAACCAATTACCAACAGAGAGTGTCATCAATGAGAAGAGCATCATCGCTAGTAAAATAATAAGCATTAAACTCTATAAGAGTGTACATGTTTAGAATATGCTAGACTTACATAAGAAATAAACTTAGTACCATAATTGACTTGGTTTAAGTAAAAGTGTGATGTTTTGAAAGCTAACATAAAACACAATCAACATTGTTTTTTATCACATAACCCAAACCTAAATTTTGAAAATTGACCCAAATGAGCATGCCAAATATGAGAAGAAATACAAGCAGCGGTGTTACTAGAAGGAAGATGATCAGATGTGACCAACTTTATGTCTGGTCTCAATGATCTTCCCTATCTATGAATCATGTATGACACAACCATAACTCAGATAATGTACATTAACACTAAGTTCACATAATTTTTCAACAAATAAAAGATTTAAGTTAACTTTGAGAATATAGAAAACATCGTAAAATAAAGCTAGTGTATATATTTTTCACTGTTAATTTATCTACAATATGAGCAACAGATATAATAATTAGACGTATTTTGAATGTGAAGACTAAAGAACTAGAATTCATATGATTACAACAGGTAGAATTAAATAACCACAAGGAAGAATTACCTTATTTGTCATATAAAGTTTGCGAGGTAGATTTACTAGTTATAATTTTTAAAGAAGATCGTGAATGTTTTAGTAGAAAATTTGGAAGATTTCTATGGAAGGATTCCTCAGTAAAAGCAGTAACAATAGAGATACGAGAAAGATGAGACGTAGTGTCTTTCCTAAAAGTTTTCTTATATTCTAATCATTGACAATTTGCATTAACATAACAATAATTTCTTCAGTAATTATGATAATTCTATCTAGATGATTGTGATAAATTTTAAGTATAACTTAATAATGATTACTCTTTAATTTTAGAAGATACAAGAGCAACAAGAACTACATCAATCGAAGATGATGCTTGTTCAGTTTGAATAATATTTAAGCAAGTCTCCTAAAAAAGTAGTTCCTTGACTACGGTATCAAAGTTTAGGTAAGTAATGTTGGAGTTTTGGTTGTTCCAAATTTTGAATGTCCATCATTGTTGGCTATCATCGTTATTACTACACTTTATTATACCCAAACGTCCATCGTTAATAACCAAATATCCATCATCATTTTATTATACCCAAATGTTCATAACATTATTATCCAGTAATTACCGAGAAACATTATATGTTAAGGCCCATTATTATTATTAACGTTCTTTTATTTTTTCTATATATATCTCCTCTGAAATACAAACGATCTTTTTGCTTTTCATCTCTTAAACATTTTTTCTTTCCTTCTTCCAACGCAAGTTTACCTTACGCCCATATATTCTTTCATAATTTATCGCACACACATTTGTTGTATTATGCATTTTCTGCTTTTCTTCTTCATTCATGAAGACAGTTCCTAACTCTACCCTTTAGAGTACACCAAAGCTGGTGGAGAAGGTGTTAACCTTGGAGTTGGATCTCGTTGTCCCGCTACATCGTAGAGGGGAAATTTCTGAATTAAGGCAGTGATTTTTCGTGATTCCTTGAATTCAAATAAGTCATTCCTATTTAATTTATTTTATTGCTATTTCACTAACAATCTGAGTCAAAAATTATTGCGTTGCGACTATTGTTGGAAATTGTTGCATTTTTGATAATGTTTGTCAGCAATTCTTTCGGTTATGCTTCTATATGTTAGTTTCAAAATATTGCTCTGTTCTTACTGCTGCTTGAGTATTTTGTGTGAGACATCTCAACTTTCGGATTTAACATTTCGTCTACGAATGAGACCAACGTAGGTTCAGGTTCTGCATTTACTGTTCCCATATGGGTTCTACCCCTATCACTATAGCCAAGAGGATTATACCTGACCTAACTAGATTAGAGCATCCAGATGGGAGAAATTTTAAACAATGGTTTGACAAAATTATTTTTTACTTTTAGCAATACAAAATTGATTATGTATTGTTTCAAGAAATTTTTGGTGACAATAGCGACCCTAAGACAACTAAGGATAATCGCATCGTTAGGGAAGCGTTGCTAAACCATATGATAGATCCATTGTTTGATATCTACTACAAGTACAAAACTGCCAAGGAAATTTGGGATGCTTTAGAAGTGAAATATGGGACGGATGATGTTGGTACTAAGAAATATGCAGTTGTTAGGTGGTTACAATTTACCGTTATTGATGATAAGTATATTATGCACCAAATACATGAGTATGAAAACCTAGTTGCCGAAATCCTTGCTGAGGATATGAACATGTGTGAGTTGTTTCAATCTAACGCCCTTATTGAGTAGCTATCTGCCTCATATAATGAGTATAAAAACTAGTTGAGGCATAAGAAGAAAGATATGAAACTTCAGGAGTTGATAGGGCATATAAAGATTAAGGATGTCATACATAAGATAAGACCAAATCACTCACTCTTGTCCTTACTATTAAGGCTAATGTGATAGAATATAAAAATGCAAGTAACTTCAAGAAGAATGGTAGGCAAAACAAGTCTTTCAACAACAACAAGCAGGGTCAATTTAAGCACAAAAGGATTGATGGCAACTATTGGTGATGCCATAAGCCAGGCCATCCTTCTGCTTATTGTCAAGCTAGAATCAACTACGAGAAGAAGGGCCAAAGACAAAAACCATGACAGTTCGGGAAAGGAAACCGAACAGGGTACCAATGAGGCAACCAAAAGAGTTTTAGTAAGGCTCAAGCTAATATGGTCGAAGCTAGTGATGATGACAAGGAGATCATTACTACTGTGGTATTTGAAGTCAAGCTTGCTAGAAACTTGGTCGAGTGGATCGTTGACACAGGAGCCACACGCCACATCTGCACTAACAAGGACCTATTCAAGGAGTTGAATGATGCTACTGATGGTGATTTCATATGCATGGGCAACTCTAGCAGAGTTCCTGTCTAAGGAGTTAGGAAGGTCACTCTCAAACTCACTTTTGAAAAAACGTTGGCATTAGAAAATGTTTTGTTTGTTCCTGATGTACGTAAAAACTTGATTTCTGGTGCATAGCTTAACAAAGCTAGTGTTAAACTTACATTTGATTCTAATAAGCTAGTTCTTATTAAGAATGGGAACTTTGTTAGTAAAGGGTTTTATAATAGGGGCTTATTTGTACTTGACGTTGAAATGAATGCATCTACTTTTTCTATTTATATTGTTGAGTCCATAAACCCATAACACTATAGACTTGGGCATGTGCATATGAGGTCAATTAAAAGCATGAAAAGCTTAAACTTATTCCCTAACCATATCACTAATAAAATGGAAAATTTTCAAATTTGTGTTGAGGTTAAATATTCTAAGAAACCTTTTAAGTCAATGAGAGAGAGAGAGGGTCACAATTGTTATACTAAGTGCACACAGATTTGGGTGATTTTAAGAATAAGTAAAGGAGTCGTGAGATATTATATTACTTTTGTTGATGATTGTTCTTAGTTTACTAAGGTTTATTTATTGAAAAATAAAAGTGATGCAAAGGAGGTGTTTATGAAATACAAAGCTGAGGTTGAGAACCAATTAGAAAGGAAAATTAAGAGATTAAGGTCTGATCGAGGTGGTGAGTATAGTACTGATTTCCTTGCTGATTTTTATGAAAATTGTGGTATTTTTTATGAACTTTTAGCCCTTATACACCTGAACAAAACGGAATAGCTGAGAGGAAAAATTGAACACTTAAGGATATGATGAATGCAATGTTGATTTCCTTAGGATTACCTAATTTTATGGGGAGTGCTATTTTTCCAGGTTGTTACATTCTAAATAGAGTCCCTTATAAGAAACTAGATCAAGGTCCTTATGAAATTTGGAAAGGTTATCCACCTAACTTGCATTTTTTGAAAGTGTGGGGGTGTCTTGCTAAGGTTGCTCCACCTAAACATGAAAGAAAGAAAATTGAGCATAGGACCATTGATTCAGTTTTTGTGAGATATGCCTCTAATAGTGCTACCAATAGATTTACAGATAAGGAAGAGGGATCTAAAACTTATAGACCAATTATGGAGTTAAGAGATGCAGTGTTCTTTGAGGATATATTTCCTATGAAAGTGAGTTTGCAAGCTCCTAGAGAATCTTTCCCTAGTTCTTCTACCAATGACGATATAGAGGAAGAAGAAATTGTTGAACTAAGGAAAAGCAAAAGAGCTAGAGCACCCACTAGTTTTGGTTATGACTTTATTGCGTCATTTGTGGTGAAAAAACCTAAGGAGATAGATAATGTTTTTGTGGTAACTTATATTATTAAGGAAAATCCCAAAACATATGAGGAAGCAATGAGATTTATGGATGCTACCTTTTGAAAGGAAGTCATAGACAGTGAGTTAAAGTCAATCATGTGTAATAAAACTTGGGTTTTAGTTAATTTATCGTGAGGATGTAAGCCATTAAAGTGTAAGTGGATTTTCAAAAGAAATTGAGACCTAAAGGAACCACTTAGAGGTTCAAGGCAAGACTTATGATTAAAGGTTTTAAACAAAAGGAAGGATTGGACTTTTTTTATACTTACTCTTCAATTACTAAAATTACATCTATAAGGATGTTGTTTGCTATTACCTCAGTATTTAAGCTTCATGTGCACTAAATGGATGTTAAGATAGCTTTCTTGAATGGTGATCTTGATGAGGAAATTTATATTTTACAACCCAAAGGGTTTAGAGTGCCTGGTCAGGAACAAAAAGTGTGTAAGTTGGTTAAATCCTTGAATTGACTTAAACAAGCTCCCAAATAGTGGCATGAGTAATTTGAAAGTGAGATTTGCAAACATGGTTTCACTTTTTGTGATGTTGATTCTTGCATTTATGTGAAATCTGATGTAAATGATTGTGTGATCATAACTCTTCATATAGATGATATGTTTACTTTTGGTAATAACTTATTTGTCATTAATACTACCAAAAGGCTAAAGTCGTCCGTTGATATGAAAGATTTAAGACCTGTGGACTTTATTTTGGGAATCAAAGTTGATAGGATTGACTCTAGTTTTAGGTTGAATTAAACTCATTATGTTAAAATTTTGAAGAATTTTGGTTATTGTGATGTTGAACCAGTCAAGACTCGCTATGATGCTAGTGTTGCTTTAAAGAAAAATCTTGGTGATAGAGTAAACCAAGCTGAGTATGCTAAAATTCTTGATAGTGTGATGTTCTTGATGAACTATTCTCTTCCTGATATTGCATACTGTGTGAGTAGACTTAATAGGTGTACTCACAATCTTAGTCAAGAGCATTGGAATGCATTGATTCATTTATTGAGATATTTGAAAGGTACTATGCATCATAGATTATCTTTTGGTGGTCATCCTCCTGTATTGGAAGGAAATTTTGATGCTAACTGGGTTACGAAGAGTGATGATATATACTCCACCAGTGGTTATATTTTACCTTAACAGGAGCTGTTGTGTCTTGGAAATCATCTAAGCAAACGCGTGTTGCGAGATCAACAATGGAGGCTGAGTTTATGGCTTTGGAACTGGCAGGACGAGAAGTTGAATAGCTAAGGAATCTTAGCAGATATCTCACTTTGGGAAAAACCAATTCCTTCTGTCTTCCTTCATTGTGATTCGCAGGCTACCATTCATGTTGCCAAGAATAAGGCATATAATGGAAAAAATAGAGATATCAGATTGAGACATAAAATTATTTTTACTGTAATTAGACATAGTGTAATCTCTCTGGATTATGTCAAGTCAGAGAGAAACTTAGCGGATTCGGTTACAAAAGCTTTAAGTAGAAAACTAGTTTCAAAGCATGCTAAAGGGATAGGGTTGAGCCCAGTTCTGTAGTAACCTCGTGATGGATATCCGTCTTGAGTAACCAAGTTCAATGGATCAAACGAAGTTATGTGGTGATTACTTACTTGTATATTGTCTGTGGCAAAATAATGAGACACATTCTGTTGTTGAATTGCATCCTTAGCATAGCTTTATTGCGTTTGATAAGGTTGAATTGTTTAATCCTTAATGAGTTCTATAGCCCAAGTTTGGGTGGTGTGAGCAGTACACACTTGATTGACTCACCTACGAGATTATAGGGGACTAGCCATTATCCTATGAAAATATTTGGGTTATCTCTTTAAAGCGATCATAAGACCAAGGCATTTTGAGACTATTATTTTTCTAGCAGGTTCTGTCTCTGATTTCTTGGACACCAGGTTCAAGACTTAGTTTACCTAGTTGTTCATCTATTTTTCTCCTAAACTGTCACAGTTTGTTTCTCAAGTTTTGAACCAAGTGGGGGATTATTGGAGTTTTGGTTATTTCAAAACATGAACGTCCATCATCATTGGCCATCATCTTTATTACTACACTTTATTATACCCAAACGTCCATCATCGTTTTATTATACCCAAACGTTCATAACGTTATTATCCGGTAATTACCCAGTAACGTTATATGTTAGTGCCCATTATTATTATTAATGTTCCTTTATTTTTCTATATATATCTCCTCTGCTTTTCATCTCTCACACATTTTGTCTGTCCTCCTTCCAACACAAGTATCTCCTTCTTCTACAGACAACTACCTTACGCCCATATATTCCTTCACAATTTATCACACACATATTTGTCGTATTTTGCATTTTCTGCTTTTCTTCTTCATTCACGGAGACAATTCCTAACTCTACCCTTTGGAGTGTACCGAAGCCGGTGGAGAAAGCTAATTGATCCCACAAAACTTATAATTTAGAGGAGCAAACGTAAATAATCTTTTTTATTATTATTGCATACGAATAAAATCAATGATGCAATTGAAATTAAAAAATTTTATGCCTTTTTTGCATTGTCAAATTGGAGAAAGTCCAATTTAATAATATTAATACAGGTTTTGTAAAACTAAGTCAAGTTACAATGGTTCTTGCCGTCCTATTTCTCCAATTGATTAATGAAGTTTTATTCATTTCTAAGTTTTTGGAACCTTACTAGTCATAATAGGTTGTAAAATTATATCTTTTATAATTGACCTAGAAATATGTTCAGTAAATTTTATAACAAAAATAAGATAAAATTTAAGAAAACTGAGATGAGAATGAAAAAAACATAGTATTAGAGGTGGAATTTACAAAAGACAAGTACAAATTTGGATTCAAAACAATAAGAAGCCTTAGGGATCGATTTGATAAAATAATAATTGGCTAAAAATGAGCTGAATCGGTGTGACTTGTGTCGTGAATTAATATATCAGAGTTGACCCAGACAAAATGAACCAAAGAATCTGACGCGGCGCACCAAGAAGAAGACACTTACAGTCTGTTTGGTTACTGTCTCCAATATGCAGAGACGAAAAGAGACAAAAATTTGAAGACAGAACGGAACAGAAATTGGAGACAGTGAACTGTTTGGTTATGATGGACAGAACAGAACAGTTGTCTCTGTCTCGAGGATAGAAATGTGTTTGGTTGTAAGGAACAGAACATAAAAACAGTAACTATGATGAAAATGCCCCTACAGTATATATGATTGGAAATATGTAATTTATTGATTATTTTATAATTGTATCAATATTTATTTTAAGTGTATTTGTAATATTT
>JANZXP010000004.1:5781791-5803074 GCA_027576715.1 Erythroxylum flavicans
GGGTTTTCTAGTAAATTTACGTGTGTGTTTTGTTTCTGTCTCCTTCTGTGCGTTCTTGTCCTCTGGTTTTGGAAGGAACAAAAATTTTATGTCTCTGTCATTCGAAATCGGGACAGAAATTGATGGAACCAGCAAACAAATAGGTTGAAGATAGAATTTTTTTATCCCTATCTTTTGTCCCCACCTATAAAAACATGAACCATACACAGGGTTAGAACTTAAAGGAGATGAACAGATGACGAACATCACGTGTTGGGATGTGATGTTATCATCACTTGGGTGCGTGGTTCTGGTGTAGAATCTTACGTCGCGCATGAAGTGAATTCTAACGAATTGTTTTATGTCATTTTGTCGATCTGTTGACATAGGACACCGTAATACCGTTAGATCAGTCATCGAGGTTACATTTACACTTTGATAAAGGAAACAGAGGCAGTTGACAGCAAAAAGCGAATGGACAAAACTTCAAAAGTAGTAATGAACACAAAAAAGACTAATACAACGAATCAAGATACATAATCTTCTAAGAACATTTAATGTCCGCCAATCAGATTACAGGGGACATCAAACGTTGTGAAACTTATCTTCCAGCAATTTCCCCGGCAATTATTTCATTTGAAATCTCCTTCAATCTGGCATCAGCCGTCAGGTAGCATATTGAAACTACGGTTACTCGGAAATCAGATTCGATAAACCAAGTATATGAAAGAGCATGCATATCAATTACAAGATAATCAGCAGGGGCTATCATCTAACTTCAACTCTTGCATTTATGTGGCACTCGTACATTTACATTTCCAAGGCTGCTCGCACAAAGGTAGAAACAATTGAAGAAATGAACAGAATCTGCTCCTATATGGTTCCTACTTTAGATTGTAAATGGAAATACAACAATTCATTCCATGTATCTGGAACACCGGGAAGGCACCAGTGGCTACAATCTTGAATGCTCGACAAATAGCGCGTGCTTGGTTTTTTCCCATATATAGATGGGTGACCATCGACCCTATATCCTGACAGACTAGTTATATCCAAGAAAGTTACAGGAATTTTCATTTGCTTGATGATCTCTTCTGTGATTGTATTCTTCTGAGACTGAGAGTCAATCCTTGAAGTATAGCTCAAGGGTTTTATGGCTTCTTTACAGTGCCCTCCAGAATTCCATTGCCCGCCGCTGTATAATAATAGCACACACACCATTAAAAGTAAATAAATGTGTAAAGTTGAAGCACGAACAGATTGGTATATCAGCTCAGCAGACCTGAAATGAGACGGAGCTGAGCTTCGAAAGAAAACTCGAGTCTTCCTTGGATTAATATGTTTGTTAACCCACGATGCCCAAGTCACCATTGCTCTTCTGAAGGCCACATGGACATCGAGTTGGTGATGAACTAGATTACCTTCTTGATAGTAGTTGATCCTGAATGAAAATGATGCTAATATATAACTCATTGTTCTTCTGAAACTAGAGGGCTTGAAGCATTAAAAACTACCAACCATCCTCCTCGCATTTAAAATCACACAACCTCCATGTAAGGAAACTAATAGTTAAAAAAAGAGGATTGTCATTGGCATGGGAAAAGAATTTACCCTGCTTTTGTCTTAAAATGAGACCACCAATGTGCAGTGTTGAAAATGAGGATATCAGCTCCTCTCCATCTCGAAGAACCATGATCGATACTATCTATTCGTAAGGTCTGTACACGCCTCTGCCCTATCCTTGCTTTGCCCTCATGTACCAAAAAATGAGACACGTAGTATTCAACTGTACATTTGTAGTCCTGAGAATGCAAAGGGAAAGTCAGATCGACTTCCAATAGACAAGAGTAGAAACAACTGATTTTTTATGTCTGATGGATTACCACAAATTTGAAGCTATAATTTCCTTTCTCCTTCGTGATTCTCCTGCCATGAGTCTCATAAACTCTCTTTGGATCTTTTATGGCTCCCGTTAACATACACAGCATGGATTCCCATTGGTTCCTGTTTATAGAATCCCCAACAAAAACTAGCCTTTTCCCTCTTATCAATTCCAGCATTTTTGTCACATTGAACCTGTTGAAACCCACCAACCCCAGACACATCAACAGCAACATAATTGCTTAGCATTCAATGCTCATTTCTTACCAATCAAAAGTAGTAAAGTACAGTTAAGTGATGAAGAAGTGAATTAATACCTCGGAATGTCGCAATCTTGAGGTTGCCATCTCCACTTCGTGTAATCTCCATCCAATCTACCATTCCCAGCACAGTCAAAGCCTTCATCTATGAAAGGGCATGAGCTGTTCGTATACAAAGGATAGCCTTCATCATAGACCCAACTCCCATTCGTCACATCACATTCTTTTCCACTCTTCTGTTTAATCCTTCCATTCTCTAAATTCCCACTATTGTCAACAGAAAAAACTTTATTTTTCCTATCTGCATTCATCTGATTGCTCAAAGCTTCTACCTTTACGAGTGAATCTGTTCTAATCTTCCCAACAACATCTTCCCTACTATGACCTTCATCCTTTACCATGGCAATGGATCTACTCTTCTTCTCTTCGCTAGCTTTACTTTCAATTTTCTCAGATGGGGATTCCACAACAGCTACACTCTCTTGGACTTCAGTTAAGTTATTATCTGCACTCTCTCCATCTTCTTCAGCATTTAGCATCTCAGATTCATTTTCACTTGTTACTAATGAAATTCCACCGGACCCAGATGTATTTTCAGGGACTACGCCATAGCCATTAGCAATAACTGAAGTTTTTAAGGTGCTTGCTGAGAGATTTCTGCTGAATCCAGTGAAATTCTGTACAGTAAACGGTTGGGGGCCTGTACCAAGGAAAGTGGTTTTATTGTACTCGAAGTTGGTTTCTTGGAGAATATAACTATAAGGGCTGGATTTGACAAGCCAGAAGGTAAAAACGGTAAGGAAGATTACAGAGGATGAGATTGTGAACCAAAAGACCAGAAATCTTGTGGGTTTCAAAGGGAAACTTTTCTGTCTCTCCATTTGACCTATATATGTCTGTCTGTCTTAGTTTGTGTGTGAATATGGTATAACCCAAGAAATTTCAGAGGAAAAAAGACGGAGTTTGAGATAATGACAACACATTTGCAGTATGGAGTAGTCAGACTTGCAAGCTTAAGGAGACGAAAAATGAAACAGAAAACAAAAAATTGATGGAGAAGACAAGCGAATAATGTGGGAGTAGGTTCCCCAGGTAGCCGCGGTGTCTCAGGTGGTGGGCAAGATCGCGAGCTTTTAGTTACCAAAACACCCACACTTATGAACCGTTAGCGTACGAGTAACATTGAAGACAAATTAAAACTAAATATAAAATATTTTTTATATGAGAAAATTTATAAATACATGTTATTTTTCCAAATTTTAATTTGATTTGTTATAAGATATTAAAGTTTACCTTAAAATAAATAGCATTCCTTCGCTTTGGTCGTGTGGGCCATTTGGACTCGGCATGTGACTAAAAAAGTTGAATAACTGGATGTAAATAGTGTAAAGTACTCTTCACTTTGGCAGCTTAAGACCGTTAAAAGTGAATTGCAATCAATAATCTTTGCATTTCAGTTGTACGAAAAAGATGAAATCACAAAATCTAAAATTTGGCTGGAGGGTTCACGTTCTCTTCTTTCCCTTTTTAGCTTTAACTATGCCACAGAATAGTAATAAAATTACAATAATTATGTTAATATTTGATATTAAATATTAAAAAGATAACAAGATATTTAGATATTATATGTTTATTTAATAAATAATTAATTAAAATATTTTATATTTTATAAATAATTAATCAAAAAATTTTCAATGATTTATCAAATTATTAATTTTTAGATAATTATGAATGACTTTTATAATAAGAATAAAAATATCAATAAAATATAATATAATAATAATTAAAAATTAATATAAATGATTTTGATTTTGATTTTGATAAAAACCAATATCTTATCAATATTTTGATAATTACTTATGATTGTAATTTTGATAAAAACCAATATCTTATCAATATTTTGATAATAACTTAATAATATTCTAATAATATCTTTTATCTTTTATTCAATTTATACCCGTACCATACTTCTCTTAAAACTAAAATTCTAGAATTGTTTAAATTTTATTTTAATTTTATCTGATTTTATTTATTACCTATAACCAAATAATTAAAAGATAATAAAAATTAAATTCTCATTTGTACCTCTTGAAGAGGTAAATTAAGTGCATTGACTGTAATTATCAACTTTGCTTCTCTTGCAAGAGAATGCAATAACTAAAAACTTTATCTTTTTTATTTTTATGTACCAAATGTTGCCTGTCATTTTATTCTTTTTTGGCGTCCGGAATAAGAAAATTAAAGATCTTTCGTATAAGAGGAAATCATTTATTCAGTACGAACATTAAGCTTTTGATTTAAAAAGGGAAAAAAAATAAAGGAAAGGTGAGCTTGAGGTTATATGAGTCATTTAACACGACAAGATTTCTCAATCCTTATCAGGAAAGCTAGGGTGCGGAAAAATGAAGCGAACGCTGCATCTTATGTAGTATTAAATAAAAAACACTAACATTTTTTGTACTGGACTTGGATGGATGCGTGCGTGCGTTCGTCGTAAGATAAAAGCTGTCTGGGGCGCATGCTGTTCTTTATCTTTTGTTTGTTTGTTTGTTTGTGTTTTTTCCCTCTGATGTAAGCGATTAGGTTATATTAAGTCCACTGTTGACCTACTAAACCCAATCAATTACACTTTTAAATTCATACCTTGAAAAGCGTGACACCATCGTCAACTAGAATCTGCGGAACTGGGTCTGGGATATCTTTAGATCCTACAGTCTGGCATCAGATCTCTTAGAATACATGACAAAAATAGAAGAAAAAGTAAATTACACAGGTAAACAACCATGATAAGTGCAAATCCAGATCACGCAACGTAGTTTGAACAAAATCTGCTTCGAAGATTGTATTCTTTTTCTTGAGAATTACAAATTACTCTACCACTGCCCTAAGGACAATGTGGATTGATCCAAGTGTCGATGGTTAAATAAATACATTGAATCGAAGGCCGTACCTTTGATGTTGTTTGGACTTGAAACCCATATTTAGTAGCCCAATTGGGGGTCCATGAAGAGCTTACTGTTTCTCGTTCTGGCGACAGATGAAGATTAGAAGATAAGCACCTTGTCACATTCTCTGAATCGCAGTCACTCACCAGGTAAACCCTCACACACACACGCTCTCTCTCTCTGTTTCTGCTGGCTTATAAATCCTTGGATTTGTTACTGTAGTTGTTGATTGTCTCCATTGTTTGGATAATTTGTATTTATTTGGTTTATGATCCTATCAATAAGTTGATTGACACTTTGTGTTTCTGATTGGATGTCACTGGGTAATCATGAGAATGATCAGCGACTCTGTTCATAATTTGAGATGCAAAGATTCTTTAAGAAGTTAAATACATGATCTTTGGAATTCGACCAAGTGTTTAATGTGAAAATGTAATCTTCAGACAACAAGCATCAAGAACATCATGTGAATATGCTGCGGAACTTGTGTTTTCATTTAATTTATTTATTTGTTTCCTGCATATGAATTTTTTGATGCATTTCTACGACACAAAAGCGGCTTATGGCAATCTGCATAAATTATGTTTTCGAGCTTTATATCCAAAATGATGTTAACTCCATGGGACATCTACACAATAACAAACAAAAAGCTGATATGAGGCCAGTAACTTTATTCAAGGCGATGGTTAAGCTGTCTACTATTTCCACTTCTATCCTAATTTCCCCAACTGTGTATCCATGAAATTTGACAATGTTGCTATTGTTGGATTAGATTTCCAACATGGCATAAGATTTTCACTACAAGATTCAATAAGACCATGTGTAAATTGGTGGAATTTTGAGCAGTTTGAGTTGGAAAAGTTAGTTGCGTGCTTAAATTGTTTGAATTCATTATTACAGTAAAAGCCAGCTGCTGGTTTTCCTTTGTAAAGTTTTAGTGAATGCATTTCCTCTAATTCAATTGCATGGTTGTCTTTGTTCTTTTGTGAAACATTTTCGTATGTATAAAATATTCGCATGGGAATTGAAACATTTTCTATGTAGAAGCTAAGAACAACTGTTGCTGCTTTCAGATTTAAATAGCCTTAACCAGATAATCGAAATGGCTGGTAGGATCCCTCATCCCACTTTGAAAGGACCAAGTGTTGTCAAGGAAATAATCATAGGAATTACACTAGGCCTAGCTGCCGGTGGTCTTTGGAAGATGCATCACTGGAATGAGCAGAGGAAAGTGAGAGCATTCTATGACTTACTAGATAAAGATGAGATCAGTGTTGTTGCGGAAGAATAAATGTGGTTTTATGTTTCTTCATTGTTGTCTGCAGTATTCTTACTTTGTGTGATGTGTCCCCCTTGCTTGGCTCTTAGATTGAGCGTTCTTAGTTTTTATTTCAAAAGAGTAAGTTCTCTTTTTTTTACCTGATGTGAACACATATTTGATTCACTGAATATATGACAATTAGAATTTGTTTCACTTATTTTAGCTTTCTTGGTTGCTCTCCATCTCTGGAGAAAAGTTGATGCACCTAGCATAGCAATAGCATGCCTGATATTTGTTTGAACCTTTTTTTTTTTTGAAGAGAATAAACATATATTAATAAAAGGGAAGGTTCAATACAGAAATCAAAGAGGCCAAAGGCCAAAGGAGACACTCAAAAACTATATACAAAGAAGCCAAAGGCTAAAGGAGACACTCAAAAACTATATACAAAGAAAACAAAGAAGCCACAGGTCCTCATTAACAAAAAAAAAAAAAAAGCTAAGTGGGAGTTTCCATATATGCTGCTGAAAATCAAGTATTTGAAAACGAGACTCGAGGCTTAGAAGTCGGATAAGCTCGATAATGTCCTGGGCAATCGTTATCGTCTGCTGAAGATATAGTTATTCCTCTCATACCATAGAAAATAAACAGTGGCAGAGATTGCATTAACTCACTTCTCTATCACTATTATTTATTGACAGTTTTTAACAAATATTAATTTAAGATTGACCTCTTATTTTTATTATGGTAATTTTTCGCTATTAATTATTACAGTTGATATAAGTTAGCATTTTTTACAATTATAAAAAATAATAAACAACTTTGAATTAAGAATTTATGATATCAACCTTGCAACTTTTGTTGAATGTAGTTATATAAATGATGTGGCCTGTGGGTACTGAATATAAGTTGTTAAATCTTGAAATAATTCTAATATAACGTTTGGTTGAAAATTTTAAGTTTATTAATTGATATTTTTATTTATATAACAGGTATTAAAATGTACGTACAAATATTTATTCGCAACATTTTATTTGATAAGATAAAATTAATAAGTGATTTATTGATTGTCTTGAAAGAACACGAGATCAGCCACTTTAGGCTGTACGTCATTTGGAAGTGGAAGCCAAAAAGTAGAGACTGAACCACAAGTTCATCGGTGTGTACATTCAGTAAAAACTAACGAGATTCAGGTTCGGAACGCTCTTAAATTCAAAAATAGAACATTGCAATTGGTATTTCCAAATTCACTCATGAGGAAGATCTGTTCCATTGTACCGCCGGAATTAATAAAAGCTATTTCATAACAAGGTGGACTAAAATTTTCAGCTTAGATGCATTGGATTAGTTAATTCACTTTTCTTCTAATCATGAATGTTCCACCAGTGTCGTCGTAACTATAGTTTTGAGGGACCGTACATGCAATGCAAGAACCTTGTGTAACAGCTTTTTAAGCAAATATGGAATAGATGTAATACATCCACCTGTCCCTACACGGGGAAATCATCGTAAACCTTACTGCAATTGCGTGTTTATTTCGCAGCAATTATGTGCAAAACAGCAAGAAAGGGATAATAAACAATGATCAAAGGCACTGAATCTAATTAAATATTCCATATACCCGATCCCCACTACTTCAGAAGCTTTTATGCTCTCCAGTTTTAGTCCTCCGCTGCCAAACATCCGCAATACAATCTACAATGTCGAGGAATACGACAGCAATGCATATAAACAAAACAAGGAAGCAGGAATAATACGTGGAATAAAGTGTAGGACATTTCATTCAGGTGCCATATACTCACTATGGTATGTTAAAGCCTACCCCTAGAGGGAAACGTGGAGGAAACCACTATACGTAAGTACGTAATATTACCAGATCAACACAAACTAGTAGGTTACATCATTCCAATCTTTCAGGTAACTCAAACTCATGACCAAACAAGGCAAAAGAAGAAAGATACTGAATTCAGTTTCAGTTAACATAGCCAAGAACGGTGAGACATGTGATAAGACAGCATACGATACGTTATCCAAATATTTCTCATGAACTTAAAGTCAGGGGGATCCGAAGGCATGTAATAAGACACCATAGGATACGTTATCCAAATATTTCTCATTAACTTAAAGTCAGGGGGATCCGAAGAAATAAATCGACCTGATATTGATTTAGATTTATTTAATTCTTGCTGTTAAGGTGATAGGCAAATGAGGAAGAGACATTACCATAGCAATGACCTAGGCACAGAGTGGAATCCTTCGTACTCATGGTCTGCCAACTCTGGCCCACCACCTCCACTGGCAGCGGCTACTTTGCTTTCAGAGTTTTGCAAACCTTTGCCAACTTCATCTTTACACTCATTAAGTTCTGCATTTACTTCAGAAGAGTTGGGCACACAATACTTTTGCAGCCACCGGTCAGTTTCCCAAAGAACATGCATGATGCTCTCGCGTGCAGCATACCCATGGCTTTCGTAGGGAAGAATGACCAGACGACAAAGAGCACCATGGCCTTTCAATGCATTAAAGAAACGGTCTGACTGCATCATATTGAAATGTGAAATAAGCAACCAGTCAAAAGCTGACAATAAGAAAAATTATATCCTAAAAACCACTATCAAACAGCAAAACCAATAGGATGAAACTTTCATGTTTCTTGATTGGCAACGTAAAATTGAAAGGGTTCCTTCAACAGAGAAGGGAGGAAATACCTGCATGGTTAGTGTTCCTGAGTTGTTGTCTTCTTCTCCATGAATAAGTAATATTGGCTTTTTAATTTTATTTGCAGACATGAACGGGCTCATCTCTATATAAGTATTAGTTGCCTCCCAAAGAGTCCTGTCCTCATTCTATGCACAAATAATGTTAGACGTTACTATAACATCTAAACTGAAAGAGGAAATTTCTTGTGAAGTACTGCATTTTTAAAGCTAAAACACTTTATATTCTACCTGAAAGCCAAAGGGTGTAAGGGTCCGGTTGTAAGCTCCAGAGCGTGCAATTCCACAGCAAAAAAGATGAGGAGTATGGGCCAACAGGTTTGCAGTCATGAATGCACCATATGAATGTCCTCCAACAGCAATTTTGCTTGGATGAGCAACCTTAATGAGTGCAGCATTAAAAATAATGTTAGGAATTAATATATTTTCATGAAAAGGTAGTCATACAAGGACGAATGGAGAAGCTTACTCCTCGTCGGATAACTTCCTCAACAGCTGCCTCTGCACTCGCAACCAGTTGCTCAACATATCTGATAAAGTCATGCATCAGTTAGAATTCCAACAACATCTTTCAAATAAGTCATAATTACACTTCTGAATTGTAAAGGAAGAAACTAAATCTATGTCTAGAAGAAGAAAAAGGGCTACAGACAGTACGACCATGGCCAACCTAATCTATTTTCCTACACTTTAAAGAAGTTTTATAGATATAGTCCATTCTTTCGAGTTATCAAAGTCATTGTTCCTTCACATGAACAAGATATGAATCGATCAAATGGTTTGTGCAAATTTGATTTACCACAGGAAGAACTGTGGCATAAAAAAAGTGTGAACAATTTTACAGAGGATACAAACAAGAAAATTAGTGCATATGAGCTGCACAGTAATCAGTGATATTTAACAGTGCCATGAAGTAACCTGTCATTTGCCTCCTCATCACCCTCACCAATGATAGGTATTGTTGGTCCTGATAAAATGGCAAACCTGGACAAACCAACTCACAACAATGCGGTTTTTCAGCATAATAAAAACTAGAAGCTATCATATTAGTGGGAAGATCGCATACACAAAAGAGAGTACAAAATTCAAGAAAGAGCAAGCTTCTACCTTCTGGCCAGCCAAAGAAGAGGTGATGTTGCACCTATGCCAGGAAATTCGTTCGGAGAACCACGAACTTGTCCAGCAGCATCCTTGGTTTTGAATTCTCCCGGGTAAGACCAAACTAAACATGGAAGGGAACCATCTCTAGATGGATCGTATCCTGGCGGCAGATATAAAGTTGCAGTAAGCTGGACCCCATCCTTTCTATGGTACCTAATCATCTCTTTTTGCAATGATGCCAACTGAGGGTACGGGTGAGGAAAAGTTGTAATCTGGCATGATTTCTTGTCAGGCCAAATCTGGATATAGTATTGGGTATTCTCAGTTTTAGATTCTTTGGATGTCAGTATTTTCAATTGGTCAAGGTGTAGATCTCCTTCATTTTGATCAGACATCAATGCAACTACAGTCTCATAATACTTATCCTTGTCACTTTCCCAAATTCGTTCTTTGCTGCCTGTATTTCTGAAAGAATATGGTTTAAAACATATAGCACCAATGAGGACTCAAGACTGGCCAAGGAAGATACGATTAAGTTGTTGATCATACTCACATATCAAATAGATCAAGGAAAGGGATGTTCCCTTCTGGTGTAGCCCCAATACCATTCAGTAAGATGTAAGTGTTGTCATCATTTTGCTTCTTTATCTTTGCAATCACATAAGTACCCGTGAAAGTCCTCCTCATCATGGGGGAACCAGGATCAGAGTACACATCTTCCGATGATCTATCAAACAGAATGCGAGGACTCGCATCTTTAGATCCAGGAGATATCACCCAGGTCCTTGTTTGTCTTGTCTTGTACCAGGATTCATAGACTAGAGCTAATGAGTCATCACACCAAGAAATCCCACTGCAAATATTTGAAGATTGCTAAAGGTTAACTCCTCGATTTTGTACAAAAATAAGCCACAAAAGCCAAAATTCGCACATATAATCACCAAAATAGTATTTCCATAATTACAGTAACAATTAAAACCTGTTTGAACCTGGTGCCTATATTGTGGAGAAATTATAAAGATATACATGACAGAAGCGCCTAAGGCATGAAATACTAGCCAGTATCAGCTTTTAGTAATATTAAGCAATTCACAAAATCACAAAGCAATGGGCTTGAAGAGATTCTTACAAATTAAACAACTATTTGAAATTGGTAAGGAGAGGAGATCAAACATGAAGATTGTGCATACCCATAGCGAAGATCAAGCTTGTGTAAGATTTCGGGCTGTTCACCTTCTACTGGTTCCGCAGGCTGTGAATAAATAATATCCCTGGGAGAAACTTCCACCTTTGCATCACCATCATCTTGAGTCTCAGCCCTAAAAGCCCAAACAGTGAACTGACATTGTCATGAGTTAATTCATTCACCGCATGATGATGTCATCTAAGTAATTTATTATCAGAAGAATCCTGTTGGATCAAACAGTATGTACCAGTATAGTGTGGAAGGCTTGTCTGCTCTCCAATTGATTGAGCGCATACCTTTGCGCACACTATTGAATGCAATGGGAATGTCCTCCGCGAGGGGCAAATCACAAAGTTCCCTGACAAATTTTCCATCAGTTGTCCATACTTCAACCTTTCTAGGGAATCTTCCACATGGTACAATGAAAGAATACGGTCTATGAAGATAACTGGTTAGGATATATTTCTCGTCTGGGGAAGGATCAATTGATGTATACACAGCGGGTCGCCCAATTTCTTTCACAGTTCCATCCAAAGAAGCCAAAACAAGCTGAGAGGTAGAATAATAATCAAATAAATCTTCATCATACTCATCCTTCAATAAGTCCTGAAAGGTTCTAACTTGAACAACATTTTTCTGCTCATTAGACTGAATTTTTGGTCCAGAAGGAACCAAAGGTCTGATTGGTGGGTCTCCTCGTGATGATGGGATGGTGCAAACTAATAAAGAAGAGTTATTCACCCAAACAAAATTATCAAAAACAGCATTTAAGTAAACATCAGGTGACTGAAACAATAGTCTAGCTTTCCCTGTTTCCACATCAGCTACCCATACTCTAAGTTTACTGCTGTCACTACCCTCCTCATCGACCCGAACACTGAAAGATAAGTGCCTACCATCAAGAGACCATGTGACAAAGTTAATCTTGGCACCATCTGGAAACCCATGCACCTCTGTCTCTGGCCCTAGTGTACCGTCAGGCATTAATTGATGGATACCTATACCAGTGTAGAATGACATCCTGCTCCTAGTATTACATTTCCCATCTATTCGCATGCCAGCCAGTTTCTCCTCTGGTCTAGCTAATTCTTCCAGTGGAGGTAAAGCTCTCCGCTTGAGAAAAAGAATTTTATCTCTCTGTGGTGAAAATGACAATGCAGGAACAGGTGGCGCATCAACAATATCTCTAATCTCTGGCGGAGGAAGTTGATAATTACCTCCCAAAGCTTCTGCATTTATGAATTTACCAATCGTTAGTATAATCTCCTACACATCCAGGGAAACGACTAAAAGCCTTAAGTAGGCACAAGACAATGGCTAAACTTCAATCTTCGTATACAACTACATGGAGCGATTAAAGTCACATATCTTCCTTTTTCATCTTCATGAGCTCGACAAGTGCAAAAATATAAAGTTTGTACATGAATTCAAGAAACTCGGAGATTGAGATTCAAACTTTAATCATTAAAAGCAATACATTTCGCAATAGAAAATGGTGATTGACTAATTATTTATGAGATTTTGCTAAAAGAAACCTCCACTTTCTGGCCAACAAGACACCATCCTCTGTTAAAAATATGGCCAATACACATTCGTAATACTACAATAGGCTCAATATCAAAGCGATTGAAAGGAAAAACAGTCAAATTCTTTACTGAACCACGCACGTAATGCCACAATCTATCAAATAACAACAAGAATCTAGAAACATCTAATAACTTAAAGATACAATCGTTAACCAGTCAGTAAAAGACTTAAACGAGCACCTTCGTCGTCGCACAGTTCATTAGTAGAAGAAACGGAATCATTGGAGGCGGCGTCAACATTTTCCGCTAAAATAGAATTCAGAGGCGCCAGATTGGCGAGTCGAGAAGCGGCAGAGGTCATGGTCGACTTCAATCTCGCCGCGTGTCTGGAGGGAGCTTTCCGGTGGCGGGACGGCGTACGGGCGGATGCGAAACGACGGGCTTTGGGTAGTGATGGAGAGAGGGGGAGGAGAGAGAGTCGATGACAAACTTTGTAAAGGCGCAGCATGATGGAGCGTTTGATTAAAACCCCTTTTTCTAAAAGGTAAGATGCTGGTATGGAGTTGCGATTGAATATCCAATCAACATCCGAGAAGCGGCCGCCTAAGGAATCTAGACCTTTGGATCTTTATCCGGTGCGTGCGGGTCCATCGATGTGCTGTTGGGGGTTCATATTGGGCCATTAAGACCCTGGGTCAACACGAGATAGAAAAAGGAAGATGCTCTCGAAAAAGCCGTCGGATCTGAGGATCGCTTTCGCTTTCCATGAAGATAACGAAAGAATATATTTTGAATACGTTGAAAACCAATTTGATTTTGTACAACTTTCTATGTGCTTGGCCATTAATTAATGCACTCCTATTGTACTTTGTCTACGAGTAGTCATAATTTGGACCTATATGGACGAGGGACGTCTACACCGTAATTCGTAAGTAAGAAAAAGAGGTAAGCAAACTAAAATATGAAGTTCGGAGATGAGCTAGTCCGTACTGGATTGATGTTCACCGACCGATGTGCCATATCTCCGGTTTTATTCTGTCCCTTCTTCAAACGCTCGCCGTCACGACAAACTACGCGCCATGCATAAAGTCTCATTGAAAAAAATATTTCATTTATATTCAATTTGTGTTTAAGCTTCATTTGATTATTAGTGAATAAAAATCTTACGCAACGGCTGATATTTTTGGAAAACTAGTGTGACGTGGAAGCATACTATTCGTCATCACCAGATAAGAAACGGTTGTCCATAACTCGATGTGAAGGTGAAGCCCAACTATATGCCACCTTCATCCTCACAGCTCCAGATTATCACTCCTTCGCCGTACCAAATCCACAACGAAAATGGCGACAGTATCGGGTCTTACCACCTATACACCTAGATTCTTAACCAAAGCAGCAAAAGAGGCTCCAAAAGCTAAACCAATGATTAGACTAAACAATCCTTGGGCGAGAACCCACAGATTCGGAAACGGTCGCATGCAACTCCGACAAGTAAGAGCAGCGCCGGAGGGACTGTCGGACAAGGTGGAACAGAGCATCAAGAACGCAGAGGAGGCGTGCGCCGGAGACCCGGCAAGCGGGGATTGCGTGGCGGCGTGGGACGAAGTTGAAGAGCTGAGCGCCGCCGCAAGCCACGAGAGGGACAAGAAGAAAGGGTCTGATCCATTGGAGAACTACTGCAAGGATAATCCGGAGACAGATGAGTGTCGCACTTACGACAACTAGAACCCCTTTTTAAAATGCTTCTCTTTTTTGTTCATTATGCAATAGTAATATCGTTTTCGAGTGATGTGGAATACAATATGCCATATCTTTAAGTATTAATCAATTGGTGTAGTTTTTGATTGCATGTGTTATCATCTTGTGTTATTTAAGATTACGACTATTTGTCGACTGAATAGGGTTTATGTTATAGTGAATACTTTGGTTAGGAAGGCACCAGTAATAATAACATTGTCAAGTTAGCAATGAATATTATGGCACATCGGTAACCTTCCTTCTTTTCGCCTTAACCAAAATATACTGGCCGTGGGGATAAAAGTTTAATTAATATCATCATCATGTATGATGTACCCTAAGATTGTGGTTAGATGCTTCAGAAATCGAAGGAATGGTGAGGAGACGCAACATGGAGCGTATGTAATACATATGCAATATAGATCTTATTACGTAATTAGGATTATACATGAAAGGATTAAAAACGAAAGAAATACGGAATATCTTATTTTGGTTTCATCTTTGATTCCGATGTCATTTTTGAGCTCCAAACGATTACAAATCTTCCGGGATTTTTACGAAAAGTGTTTCCTGACATGAGGTTTAGGTCTTTCTACAGTTTTCTCAATACGTAAGCTCTCTTAACGGGGTAGAGAAATCGTATATTTATGATTGATATGAGCAACTATAGGAGACCTTAATTTATATATATAGCTTTCATATCGGACTTTCCCATCACAAGTCTAATATGAACCAAGTCCACACTAAAAGAGATCTATTTTCATCCGGACTTCGACTTATTAATCTAGATCATTTATTGACTCATTTTATTACCCTTATCTCGATAAATTACGTAACTTAACTGGTAATTTATTGAAAACTTAAAATTACAATTAATAGCTATCTACTTTATAGGAAAAAGACAAAATTGTCCCTAGAGGCAAAAATGTCTAACATTCTCCCCCTGGACAGTTATTAATTGCAGTTTTAATCAAGTTCAAAACAGTTTAAAAACTCGGTTAAGTCACGCTATTTTATTGGTACCAAATTTTAAAAAAAATATTTGATCCAAAGGTAATGAAAGTCCTACATTTCGTCTTGCAAGGCTTTCGATACCAAAAAATATCAAACACATATATCATTTGTGACACAGGTTCAATATAATCAAAAATATCTAATATTTTACTAACATGAATGAGAAAATGGAGTGTGGCAAACTAGGATGATACGTTTATAATCTAACATGCATCATATTCGTCTGTAAGTCTCGATTTCTCTAACTTTATGTTAAATTACATGTGCTAAACTGCAACAGAGAAATCATGTTTTCTCTCACCGAATGCTAAACAATATTAGAGAAAACTTGTTTCCTCTCACCAGATGCTAAACAACATTAGAGAAAACCTTTATGTTCTCCAACCAAATGTTAAACTGCATTAGAGAACCTTTATGAGATTAAAACTCATATCCCCCTATGTCATATGAAACTTTATTGATATCCATATAAACTTTATGTGTTTAATGACATAAGCTCAAGGTCAATCTTTATAAATGCCCAATGACCTTTAAAATGTTTAAGATCAACACAAATCTTAAGACTTCCATATATATTATGACTATAAATAAGAACAGTTATCACTGAAGATAAAAGAATATGATCATCTTTATTAATAATAACCATAATGTCATAATATATCAAAATGTACAAACATTTAAGGAGCAAAATATAGTGATCTCTAACTACTGTTGTCTAAGGACTTCAACACGCCCATACCGGATACATGTCTAACAAATACTAGTGGGCGAATTTCTTTAGTCAACAAATCAGCTAACATCTTCTCAGTTCTGATGTGCTCTACTTCAAGATCATCCTTCTGGATCAACTCCTTTATGGTCAAATACTTGACCTCCAAATCCTTAGACCTTGTGATACTCTTGTTGTTGTTACTAAACAACATTGTAATAAGATTATCATAATATAACCGTATGGCTCTAGCAATTGAATCCACCACAGACAACTCAGAAATCAAGTTTCTGAGCCAAACTGTCTGTGTAGCAGCATAACATTCAACAAACTCTGCATGTATGGTCGAGAAAGTCACCAGTGTTTGCTTGACACTCTTCCATGATAATGCACCATCTACCAACATAAAAATATATCTCGAAGTGGATTTACGATCACCCGAATATATAGCAAAATCAGAGTCCGTATACCCTATGAGGTTCAAATTATTGACTGTCCTGTATGTCAATGTATAATCCTTGGTACCCTTCTCGTTTGACTACGTACTAGTGGTCTACACGTGGGTTAGCCAGATATCGACCCAGCAGTCGAACAGCAAATGGAATGTCCGGTCTAGTGCACACATGTGCATACATCAGGTTACCAATAACACTAGAATATGGGACATTCCTCATTGCCTCTCTCTCAACCTCGTTCTTTAGACATTGTGCCAAAGATAATTTCTTTCCATGAGAGATAGGTGGTACAACAGGTCTACATTTAGCCATATTAAACCTTTGTAGTACTCGCTCAATGTATATGCTTTATGAGAGGCTCAATGAGTGTTGAGATCTATCCTAGTGAATCTGTATATCGATGACAAAAGATGCTTCACCCAAATCATTCATATCAAAATGCTTGGCCAAAATTTGCTTTCCCTCATGCAACATGGTCAAATCATTTAACGCGAGCAATATATCATTGACATATAGTAGTATCAAGATGACTTTGCTCCCATTGACCTTATAGTATAAGCATTTTTTGACTTTGATTTCCACAAAGTCGAATGAGGTTAAAACCTCATCAAACTTTAGGTACCACTGTCTGGAAGCTTGCTTCAAACTATATATTTATTTATTCAACTTGCAAACCTTGTCAATTGCATCTTGATTCTGAAATCCTTCAGATTGCTCTATATAGACCTCCTCATAAAGGTCACCATTTAGGAAAGCAGTCTTAACATCCATCTGACGTAGCTCCATGTCATAATGAGCTACTATTGTCATAATCACTCTAAATGCATCCTTCAAGGATACAGGAGATAAGGTAACAATGAAGTTAACTCCTTCTCTCTGAGTGAATCACTTGGCAACTAGACGCCTCTTAAACTGTTCAACTTAACCCTGTGTGTCATTCTTGGTCTTAAATAGCCACTTGCAACTAACAGGCCTACAATGCTGAGGTAAATCAATAAACTCCCATACCTTATTATACCTCATAGATTGCATCTCATCCTTCATTGCTTCCCACCACATATCTGCATGGGGTCCAAAAGCAGCTTCTGTAAAAGTAGCTGGATCCACAACATATCTTATGTCATAGTCTTGCTCACCCAAATAGACTATGTAATCTGATAAGATAGTCGGTCGCCTCTCTCTGGTGGATCTGTGCAACTACATAGGCTCTTGTACCTCATAAAACTCTTCCTGAATAGGTATCGGTTCTTGTGCCTACATAGACACAGTACTCAGACCTTCATCCACTAGAGTTGACTATATGAGAGGAGGATACAAAATAATCGTAGTATCCATCCTGCTATCTCCTAGAGGATGTGAGGATCCTACCTCATCATAGACATTGTATTCCAGAAACTTCACAGTCTTTGATTCCACTATTTTGGCCCTTCCCTCTCCACAATAAAATCTATAGCCTTTAGAGTGGTCAGGATAACCCACCAAATAGTAACAAGTGGAACGAGGTTGTAATTTGCTCTCATAAGGATTATATAACCTTACCTCAATAGGGCAACCCCACATATAAATGTATGCAAGGCTTGGCTTCCAGCCCTTCTAGAGTTTAAAAGGCGTCTTTGGTACTGACTTGTTTGGGACTCTATTCAAGATATATAATGTCGTCTTAATGACTTCACCCCAAAGGGATCAGATAGGTTAGTCCTACTCTGTATTGACCTCATCATGTCCTTTAGGGTGCGATTGCACCTTTTGATCACATCATTTTACTCAGGACTACTTGGCATAGTGAACTGAGTCACTATTCCAACTGATTCCAAATACCTGAAAAATGAACCTTTCTTATCCTGCAACCCTATGTCTGCCATATTCCCCTTCCCTATCAGATTTGACTATCTTTATTGATTTTTTCAATTGGTTCTCAACCTCAGTCTTAAAGATCTTGAACTTATCAAGAACTTCAGACTTCTCTTTAAGCAAGAAAATATAACTATAACGGGAATAATCATTTATAAATGTCAGAAAATATCTAGCATTGCAAAACGTGACTGTGTAGGGACCACTAACATCTATATATATGAGGTCCAATAAACCAGAAACATGAGTTGACCCCTTATTCCTTATCTTAATCAACTTACCCCTACAACAATCGACACATGTCTCCAAATCATTGAAGTCTAGAGTTAGGAGAATGTTATCTTTTATCAATCTCTCAACCCTCTCCCTGGAAATGTGGCCAAGACGTTTATCCCACAACATGTATGATATTTCCTTTATGAAGGCTCTCTTTCGAGTAACAGGTTTGGCAACATAAGAAGAGGCATACATTTCATTAGGAGTAAGACACATACTATATAATTCGTAAGATAAAAAGACAGTTCCGATATGTATTGTATTGATAGAAATATTTACAACTAAATTATCAAATACAAAACCTTCTTTATCCAAAACTAATACAGAGATAAAGTTCCATCTAAAAGACGATATATAAAATATGTCTCGTAAAAATAATACAAACCCTATATCGAGGTTTAATCCTATATCTCCTACATACAAAATGTCTACCTCTTCATTGTTGCCAACCATCAGCTTCTCCTCCCCTCTTGTCGGCTGTCTCCTGGATATGAACCCCTGCATCGTGGAAGCAACATAATTAGAAGCTCCACTATCCAACCACCAAGAACTTGATGTGGTTATAGCTATATTAGATTCATGAATCATAAAGGTTAAGGAGTTACCTAACAATTCCTATTTGACCTTCCATAGCTTGTTCTTCGGGCAATCGGACTTCCTATTCTCCTTCTTCTTACAAAAGAAACACCTCATACTCTTTCGTTCATGTAGGCCCTTTGCAATGTTGGACTACTCACTCTGAATCTGAGGAGAGGGTTTGGGTTTCTTACCCTTATCCTAACCCTTAGGCTGTTGGGGGTTTAGCCTTCCTTTTACCCTTCGTAGCTGCAAACATAGCTGTATAAGGAGAACTCTTAATCTTCTCCTCTGCTGCAGCACATTGGGAAATTAAGGTATTGATGTCCCAATTCTCATCCTGAGAGATGTAGGAGGTGGCCAACATCTCAAACTCCTAAGAAAGAGTATTTAGTGCTTGATGCACTATAAGAGAGTCAGTAATTGATATATCTAGTGCCTTCAGCCTGCTTTGAAGGTTCACAATCTGAATGATATACTCTCAAACACCTCCCTCTCCAGTATATCTCATGGAGAACAGTTCCTTAATCAAGACGTTTTGCTCATCATGAGAAGACACCTTATACCTCTGGGACATGTTGTCCATGAACTCCCTTACTATGGTCGTGTTTGGCAATTCACTCAACAGATGATCAGGTATCAACCTATCGCCATCGCTACTTTGTCAGCTTTTGAGCTGACATCTGTAAGTGGGGGAGGCCTCTCGATGTGTATGGCCATGTTGACGTCCACTATCTCTAATGCAAACTCGACGTCCTTCCTCTACTTCTTAAAGTTGAAATCATTTAAGGTTTCAATGGTGATAGCATTGTCGTTCACAAAAAAGGTGACTGAAAAACAAAAAAGCTAATGTAAAGATCAGTATAAATGTAAGACAATAGCGATACTTAAAGCATTAAAGTAGTATCTATCCAGAGAATTCGATTACACATATTATGAAACACTTGTGGGTTGAATACATAATATATGCAATTAGACATCCACATAAAAGCGATCAAAGTGCAAACCATCAACTCTGATGACACTACCATCTATGGATGAATAGATCATTTAAGCAATAATCTTCCTCCATCTAATGATTATATTTACATCTCAAAATCTCATATAAGTTTAACACTTGTGGGCAGAATAACTGAATATGAGACCAGAGACATCCCTAAACATGTAAGTGGTTCAATTCAAATACTGACTTGAAAGGCCACTGTGATGACTACAATCTTATTAGTACCCAAAATGCATCACAAACATAAGGGATACAGCCTTATGTTATCCTCATATTCTATATGAGCATAATGTATGTAAAAATTAATTACAAATGCAAAAAACCAAATGCATAATCAAATAATCACATCCAAAAATTAAAAATTGAAAACATTGTCTTTGAACTTTATTTAAGAATTTTATTTAAAAATTCTCAATGAGAGTGTCTATCATACTTTTTTGAATACCAAACCTTCCACACGAGGCATAAAACTTTAAGTGTCTCCCTTATGTGCAGCTCAAAGTACGACATCACACTCAAAATTAGCTTTAAAAACTTTTCCAGAGTCCAATTACCAATGTAATAAATTCAGAAAAATTAGAAAATCACTTTAAAAATTCCCCTGACCTGAAAACTGACCCAAAACATCCCGGGACATCTTAATGGGAAATAAGAAAATTTGTGTTTTTTTACCATAGTCCGTACGACTGACGTCAGCATGATTTGATTTGATCATGGTGATGTGAATTGTGAAAGCGATCTAGAAGGGGGGGTTGAATAGATCGTTTAAACTTTTTCGTAAAGTTCTACAAAAACAAAGTATTAGA
>JANZXP010000004.1:5836182-5852202 GCA_027576715.1 Erythroxylum flavicans
TTTATAATTTTAAATTTATATGACTAATAATATATTTTTTAATTATTTATACAATAATTAATAGTTTATTAAATCAACGGACTTTTTAGTCATTTTGTCTCTTTTCAGCAACCGCAACTGTACTTGCCAAACACCTATTTTCACGTTTCAGCAGTCACCAAAATAACAATTCCAAACACATAAGTACTTATTCAGAATACGTACTTATTATTTCAGCAGGTTATTAAACACCACTACTTCTCCAAACCAAGTAATAACTTTTTCTAAGCAAAAAGTAGGGTAGCACATAGATGAGGAATAATAATGAGAGAGACGGTTGTAGCTTGTGCACCTAGCATAATGACTAAGTCATCCAGAAGTAGAACAACAAGACACTATCTATAAGAGTAAACCCTAAACAAATCAGAGATAAGGAGTCTTCCACTCCATGACAAATAGCAACTGACGTAAAAGTTGTGTATAAAGCAGAGTGTGAGGATGAGATCCCTCCAAAGGCAAAAAGTATCGTCAAATCTCATTTCTTTTCAATAAAGAAGTTCAAAACTAATCAAAACTACTTTTATTAATTGCATGATGAACCAGGACAACTAAGTCGATATAAACGTTGGGTTCGCGGCCAATGTCACTACTAACATACTTATCCTGTGCTTAGCGTTTGATGTTACGCTTAACAAAACTGACCCAAAAGACTAGTTTTGTAAGTGATTTCCACCATATTGGTTCACTGTCTTCACTGATTTGTCACTGTAGGCCTATAATCTCAAAACTCACTTTTTGCCATGCAATGAAGCTAATCCCTCCATTGAAGCCCAAACAAGTTCATCAAAAATCTGTTAACAATGAATGTTGGGTTTTGAGTTTTAGGATCTCTACAACAAGGACAGATGAAAGAAAGTAATGCATTGCAGAGAAGTTTAGTTCTGGGGCAACGAAGTAGAGAGTTGAAGGAGAAAAAGTTACAAGAATGGTTCTTGAGTGTTAAAGAATCCATAGAAGTGAAAGACTACGTTAGATTTCAGACAACATTTCAAGGAAAAGGTCCAGAGTCAGAAAGAGAAGTAAAGAAGATGTTGTTGTTGCACTAGGAGAAGACATAAGCAGAGCAGGTGATGACTGTTTTTGACATTGGGAGAAGACGAAGAAGCGGTTCTTCACAGTTTGGCCGATTTATATTTTAACTTACCAGTTTTCATTCATAATTATTGAAAATAAAATTTGAATTAAAAATTAGTCTATTTTGTACTTAATCCAATCAAACCGGCCGATCCAATCTAGTTTTTATACCATTGATATATATATATATAGGCCGATCCAATCTAGTTTTTATACCATTGATATATATATATATATATATATATATATAATACCATTGATAGATAGAAACATACATAACTATTGGATCAAAAATAATTCCCCCTAATTGTGTGATCTATGAACCAAAAACTCATTTTGACTCTCATTAGTAGTTTGACCAATAAAACAAGAAAACCTTTGTTTTTTATTTTGAAGTGGGCAGCTGACACAATCAAGAGAGGAGGAGAGAGAAAAATATTGTTTTGGTAGTTTTGCGCTTTAAGAGAGAAAAGAGAAGTGTAGCACCTTTGAAGCCTTGTTCGGAGGGCCAAACGGAGTCCGATAAAGATGAAATTTTAGCTACAAGTTCCTCTCAACACGCTTTACATATCTACTAGTTTAGATTTCCATATTGGTTACTTTTTTGTGAGATTTTTCCAACCTAATTAAACTTTAAAGTGTGTATTTGGAAGATGTATTGTTGATCATATAATGTGTATCCACTTGTTGGTGATGATTGTGTGTACCCATTATTAGTCTAGTAGAGTTTTTGATTGGGTTAGATCCCGTGGTTTTCCCAGTTGAGTTTTCTATGTTAAAAATCTTGATGCCTTTGTGTTGTTATTTTTATCAATCTTATTATTGTTGTTATTATGATATTATGCTTTGTTGGCTATTTTGAGATATCCCATTTATTGGTAGTAGGGAAAGATGAATTGGTCTTAAAATATTATTGACCAGGTTGTTTTATTGCTTCAGTTGTATGACCGCCTTTCCCTAATAAGCGGTATTAGAGATTGTAGTTGAATATTTGTATTGATAAAATGGAAGAGTCAACATTGGGTTCGATGATTAAATTGATTGCATCTAATTATTGTATCTGGAAGTCTGGACTGGAAGGTTTATGGTACTGTAAAGGTTTGTTTGATGCTATTTTAGGGGATGATGCTAGACTAAATGATATGACTAATAAATAGTGGAATGACATATATAAAAAGAGTGTTAGCACAACTAGACCTTGGATAGACCACATTGTTTTTCACCATTTTTCCAAAGAAAAATAGGCTAATGTACTTTGGAAAATATTTGAAAATATATATGAAAGGAAGATTGGTAAGAATAAAGCTACTTTATTGAAACAAATTACGCTTTTGAGGTGCAAAGATGGTGTTAACATGAATGAGCACTTAAGCACCTTCCAAGTCCTATTAAATTAGACAGTCAAGCTGAAGTTGATTGGATGATGAGGTGCAAGCTCTGTTGATGTTCATCTCACTTCTTGACAGCTGGGAAACATTGGTGGTGTCTATTAGCAACTCTATGTGAAATGACGTTTTGACATTGGAACAAATTTCTAATGCGTTGATGAATAAAGAAGTCAGGAGAAAAGAATAAAGCATTGAGTCTGAGTCACAAGCTTTAGTGAAAAAAAAGAAAGGTAAAAAGGGAAGAAGCAAGAACAAAGAGCCCCACAGCAGAAATGATAAATGTAGAGGAAGATCCAAGTCAAAGAAAAATATCCAATATTTTCATTGTCAAAAGTTTAGGCATTACAAGAATCAGTGTAGATTGGTTAAGAGAGAACAGTTAGGGAAAAGGTAAAGGCAAGAAAGAGGAATAGAGTGATGAAGAGGATACTACAATAGTAGTGACTACCAGGGATGACTTGTTTATGTATTGTGATGATGGTTTAGTAAGTGTTGCAAATCGTGATTGTGATTGGATCATTGATTCGGGTGCATCATATCATATAACCCCTCACAGATAGTTTTTCTCATTTTAATCGCAGGAAGCTTTTTCCATATAAGGACGGGAAATGATGCCTCATGCAGTATTATTGGCATTGGAGATGTACTCTTAGGGACAGAAATTGGTTATACTATTATCTTGAAAAGTGTGAAACATGTTCTTGAGATTCGTCTCATCCTTATCTCCATTGGGAAGCTTAATGATGAAGGTTATCACAACACTGAAGATGATGGTAAATGGAAACTCATATGATGGAGTCTCATTGTTGCTAGAGGAAAGAAGTATAATACTTTACATTTGATGCATTCAAAGTTAAAGAATGGAGATGTGAAAGCAGCCTAAGATTCCTCCATTGATCTCTAAGATAGAAGGCTTGGACATATGAGTGCTAAGGTAATCTAAGTACTTGTTTAAAAGAAGTTTCTCCCTGAAGTAAAAGGTAATGCTTTAAAACCTTATGATGATTGCATTTATGGAAAACAACATAGAGATGCATTTCAAATTTTTTCTCCATTTAGAAAGTCCATTCACTTATAGTTAGTGCATACTGATGCATGTTATATCAAAGATACATCTCTTTGATACATCTCTTGGTGGTGCTTTGTAATTTGTTACATTTATTGATGACTTTGCTAAAAAATTTTGGTGCTTTGCATTGAAATCTAAAGACTAGTTTTTAGAGATGTTCAAAGATTTTCGTTGCAAAGTTGAAAGAGAGACTGGCAAGCAGTTGAAGTGTGCTTGGGCAGATAATAGTGGTTAATATAGGGGACCATTTATGGAATATTACAACTCTTATGGTATTAGACTTAAGAAGAGTGTTCCAAAGACTCTTTATCATAATGGTGTGATAGAAAGAATAAATAGATCAATTACCAAAAGGGTTAGATGTATGCCATCTAATGCCAAGCTTCTTAAATCGTTTTGGGGTGAAGCCATATAGACAATTGTTGATGTGATCAACCTATCTCCATCAGTTCGATTTGGATGGTGATATTCCAAAGAGAGATTAGATAGGGAAATATATTTCTTTTAAACATTTGAGAGTCTTTGGTTGAAGGGCATTCGCTTATATTACTAAAGATGAGAGATCAAAACTTGATGGAAAATTGAAGCAGTGCATTTTCTTGGGATATGTACATGAAGAATTTGGGTACAGATTATGGGATGACACAGAGAAGAAGTTAGTCAAAAGTATAGATGTTATCTTCTTTGAAGATCAGACCATTGAAAATTTAGGGAAAAGTTAAAAGCCAAAACCTTCAATTGAAATCCTTGTTGACTTAGATATGGTCCCTCCATATCCAGTTGATGCTCATGAAGGGGGAGTCAAGACAGAGCAGGATGATGTGATTGATGATATTCCTACTTCTGAGCCAGAGTTACCACCAGCTCCATCACCTTTTATTAACCTGAGGAGGTCCACTAAAGACAGGAGACCTTCCACTACGTATAATCCAAATGAGTTCGTTATGTTGATAGATGGTGGAAAACCAGATTCTTTTGATGAGGATCTTGATCATGAGAAGAGAGATGAGTGGTTAGCAGCTATGCAAGATGAGATCAAATCCTTATATAAAAACTACACTTACGATTTAGTGAAGTTTCCAAATGGCAAGAGGACACTCAAGAACAAGTGGGTGTATAGACTGAAGATGCGTGAAAATAGCTCACAATTGAGATATAAGGAAAAATTGATTGTGAAAGGTTTCAGTCAACAAAAGGGTGTAGACTTTGAAGAGATATTATCCCCAATGGTAGAGATATTCGAGTTGTTCTTAGTATAACAGCTAGCTTGAACTTGGAGATTGAGCAACTTGATGTAAAGACAACCTTTCTACATGGTGATTTGGAAGAAAAAAATTATATGAAGTAACCAAAGGGATTTAAAAAGAAAGGAAAAGAGAACCTTGAATGTTGTCTCAATAAGAGTTTATATGGGTTGAAACAAGCTCTGAGGCAGTTGTACAAGAAGTTTGACTCCTTTATAGCAGACCAGGGGTATCAAAGGACTACAGCTGGTCATTGTGTATTTGTGCAGAATTTTTTTGATGTTGATTTCATCATTCTCTTGCTTTATGTCAATAATATTTTGATTGTTGGCCATGATACTGAGAATATTAATAGGTTGGAAAAGGAGTTGAACAAATCCTTTGCTATGAAGGATTTACGTTCTACTAGACAGCTTCTTGGGATGAAGATTTCTAATAATAGGCAACATGGGAAGCTTTGGTTATCTCAAGAGACGTATATTGAGAAGGTCCTCGACATGTTTAACATGAGCAAAGCTAAGGAAGTCTCTACTCCACTTTCGGGTCATTTTAAATTGAGTATAAAACAATGCCTTAAAAGTGAAAAAGACAGAAGACATGAAGAAAATTCCTTATACTTCAGTAATTGGTAGCCTGATGTATGGTATGATTTACACCAGAATATATATAACTCATGCAGTTGGGGTGGTCAGTAGGTTTCTCTCCGATCCTGGTAAACAATATTGGAATGAGTTAAGTGGATTTTCAAGTATCTCACAGGTACTTCCAAGTTGTGTCTTTGCTTTGGAAATGGGAAGATCATGTTAGATGGATATACAGATGCTAACATGGCAGGTGATATTGATTATAGGAGGTCCACATCTTGATACTTGATGATTTTTACAGGGGGAGCAGTGTCATGGTAAAGTAAGCTGCAAACATGTATTGCCTTGTCTACTATAGAGGCAAAGTACATTGTAGTTATCGAGTTTTGAAAGGAAGCTCTTTGATTACAAAAGTTCTTACAAAAGTTGTGCATGAAGCAAGATAAGTATGTGGTTTATTGTGACAGCCGGATTGCCATTGTCCCCAGTAAGAATTCCATATTTAATACTCGATCTAGACACATTAATAGAGGTACCACTGGATTCGAGATATGTAGGAGTCTAAGGTGTTATTTCTTGAGAAAGTTCACACTGATGATAATGATGCAGATATGTTGACTAAGGCAGTGATGAGAAATAAGCTCTTGTTTTGTAGACAAGAAGCTAGTTTTTTTTCCTCCCTAATTGAGGTGAAGGGGAAGATTGTTAGGCTAAAATTAATTTCCCCTAATTGTGTGGCCCATGAACCAACAACCCGTTTTGACTCCCATTAGTAATTTGACTAACAAAACAAAAAAACCTTTTTTTTTCTTGAAATGGGAAACTGACACAATTAAGAGAGGAGGAGAGAGCAAGTTATTGTTTTGTTAGTTTTGAGCTTTGAGAGATAGAAGAGAAGTAAAGTTCCTTTGAAGTCTTGATCGGTCAAACGGAGTCTGATGAAGGTGAAATTTTAGCTACGATTTCCTCTCAACGTGCTCTACATATTTACCAGTTTAGATTTTAAGATTGGTCACTTTTTTGGTGGGATCCTTTCAACCTACTTAGACTTTAAAATGTGTATTTGGAATATGTATTGTTGATCCTATGATGTGTATCCACCTGTTGGTGATAACCGTGTGTACTTATTATTGATATAGTGGAGTTTTTGACTGAACTAGCCCGTGGTTTTTCTCAGTTGAGTTATCCATGTTAAAAATCTTTGTGCCTCTATGTTGTTATTTTCATCAGTCTTATTATTGTTATTATTGTGATATTATGCTTAGTTGGCTGTTTTGAGATATCCCATTTTATTGGTAGTAGGGAAATGTGAATTAGTCCTGGTTGTTTGATAGTAGTGATTCACTTTTTCTAACAGTAATAAACATATTATATGGTCACATAAAAACTCCAACTTTAAGACTACTAAATTCTCCAAGGCTTATCAGTAAAACTGATGGAACTTAAATATCTTAAATATATATAATGCACTTTTTATTACTCACTTTCAAAGTCAATCTTACCTATTTTTAAATTAGGGCTTATAATAATGTTAAAGTACAGTAATTTAGCGTAAGAAATTATCTTTTCCCTAGTAGTTTATTTGTTTATCCCCAACAATAGAACCTAACAGTTCTTAACCACTTAAGTCTTTTACTTTAGCGAAGTCTTATATTCAATTTATATCTTCCCTTTTCTTTTGGCAAATGATCTACGGAAGTAATATTGAACGTACACCTAATTGCGTAAAGTATGTTTACTTTAAGCAATCCTTAGCTGTGTTTTCTCATGTTCACACAAAAGTTTCTCTTTCCATCATCGTTACCATCTCTTAATTATATTGTCCTTTAACGCAATCAATCAATTATCAGAATTTAGAACATGTCTGGTATGAAGAGGTTTTGTGATTTTAAGTACACAAGGAGCATGGCATCAATTGTTGCTATGTTTCAGAGTATCAAGCTTGATTTATTAATAATTTAGTGTTGTTTGTGTTTAGGCATGACAAATATAATCTCATCCGATCCGAAGTTTGAATCCCTCATGATGTTAACAAAACGATGTATGAATGACAACTCAAAGCTACCTTAAGTCTTGTCTGCTATTGTTTTTATCACTTGGTGCTCTCGTCTCCCTCATTTTTAACCATCATTTGCTTTCATCTACTATGTCTCTTAAATTATATAACTACAACATTTATAAATACCTTTCCTTTTAAGAATTAAATCATATAGTGAAATTAGAATTCCTTCGTCTCTTTCTCTTCTATTTTAATATGATATCAGAGCCCCTTCTGTAAAAGGGATTAAAAGTTGTCTTATGTTCATACTTTTTTTAATAGAAAGTATGGTTGTTATTTAGTTGTTTGCCATCTTCAACTCCTTCCACTTATCATTATTATCATGGTGGTGAAAACTGCGTCTCTAAACTCCTCGCAAAGCAACCACATGTTTTGTCCAACCAAATCCACCCATTATGTAGAAATATACAATTTTGGGGGTCACTACAACAAAACAGACCTTTGGCGACGATTTAAAAAATGTCGCTAAAAGTAAGCTTTTTGTGATGAATTCTCAATTCGTCACAGAAAGTCAAAGTTTTTGCGATGTTTTACATACTCGTCGCTAAATAAATATATTTTGCAACCATTTTTGCTAATCGTTGTAAAAGGATTAACATTTAGTGATTGCTTGCTGAATTCGTCACCAGTTCTAGAGCCTTTTGTGATGATTCACGTTAACTGTAGCTAAAAGTCTACTTTTGGTGACGAAATTGCAAATCATAGCCAAAAGTTAAGAGTAAAGATTTTATATCATATGTATTTCTTAGGAGAATGTTGATGAATTTTTATGTGTGATAGTACCCTTAAAAATAATAATGTTAAAAAGATAAATTTTTAATGATAAGTGTGCATAATAATCCTAAGGTTAATTATAATAGACATTTATATGATTTTTCATATTTTTTCATTTGCCTTCTTTATAAATTTGTTTAAATAGATAATGCATTTAAACTCTAAATTTGTTTAAATATATGGATTTATACACAATGATTCTTTAATGATGCCTATTATACATAGTACTACACCTTCGTTCATACAAAAATTTCATGAAAATAGAATGGATCATGTAAAAATTGTAAAATGTTTTTAAAGTTTTAAACATATTTTTTGAAAAATACACGCATGGTAGGTAATTTAAAATTTGAAAAGTAAATCATTTTTGGACATAAAAAGATAAATATACCTAAAATTTTAATGTTAATAAGATCAAAATATCATAAATTTAAGTTTACTACTATTCGTAATCATTAATATTTATTGACAATAAAATAATAAGACATATAAAAATTGAATTATGGTAAGCAATATAATATAATGATATATAGTATACAAGTACTATAAGATGTTAATTAGAAGCTTAACAATTCTTACAAAAAAAAAGAATAAATAAATTTTCATGCCTAATATTCCATTGAGAAGGAAAAGAAATAATTATTTTTTTTGGATTCCATATAACATTAGAGTCGGTAGAAAATGTAAAGGAGTTTTCAATGTCTGGATTCCCAAGAAGGCTCCTTGTACGTTTCCAGCAATCAATTGAAATAGCTAAACATCTTCTGTGTTTGGTGAATTGACACCTTTTTCTAACAACTTCTTTGCTTTAACTAACTTTGCAGAAGTTACAGTGAACAATTTCCCAAATGAAGTATGGATGACGGTATTAGATGAACCGCATGTACTATTCATTTCACCTAATGAGCAAACAGTATAGAACAATCAAAGCTAAATCAAATGGTATTAAGAACCCAAATTCGAACATATGCATACCCAAATGATAAACTCCATCATCGTTGCAATGAACATACCTAGTTTTTGCAATCAATTACTGTTCCAAAACAAACGATTTTCCTAATTTTGTACAGACTATCAGGATATCGCAACTACCTCCATTTCCATCTATGTTCTCTTGAAGATTTGAGGAAGCTTAACACAACATATAGTATATAAAATCAGTGTTTATATAATAGCTTCCTAACAGAAAATGACATATAGATAATAAAGAAAGATAAGTAGATTGAATGATACTAAAAGCCTTGAAGAAGAATATCGGCCATAGAAGGCAAGGGGTGATTAGTGTTTGATGAGGAGATTTGTTATGCATTGATTTTTTCTTTATTAGGGAGAATTTTGCCACATTCCTCCCAGCGGAGCTCATACCACCACCAAAAACTAGTCGCAAAGTAGACATTCCGTGATAAGTTAATGTTAACAATTTTATTATAAAAAGTCAATAGAAGACTTCTTATTTGAATGTTTTAAAATTCTAGCGATGTTAATTTTGTGATCTATCAAGTATGACTATTTCATATGATAAGGTTGAGAATGTTAAGTATGTATGTACTATGTTTAAGGGATGTATAAACATCCTTTGCAGCTCCAAAATATGATTGCTTCTATATACATAAACATCCCTTACAGAATCCTCTAATGTAAATAGTTACACAATTGTGATTTAACTTTAATTTATCTTAATAATTAGCTTGTTAGTTTTGAGCTAGTCTATTATATATATGGTTTCATAAAATATATTTTCAATAAATTCAAATGTGTGTATGCTAAAAGATTTGGTTTGTTGAGAATAAGAGTAAAAATATGTTGAATGGATTAATTAGCTAGTAGTATGCACTTTTATAAATTTTGATGGTCAAATAATAAGGCATTATGCAACATTGATTTGATTTCAAATAAATTTTAACATTTTAAACCGTAAAAGATTTCCTTTGAAGTGTGTTGTCTTATATTAGGATATTTCTCTAGAACTTGCCTGTAACATTTGAAGACCTAATCGATATATGCATGTATAAGAATAAAAAGAGGCTTTCATTGGTTTACAAAGCTTTAAGTTAAAAACCCCACCTCAATTCTATATCCCTAGTTAGCTCCTCTAAGCCATAACCTTATTCTTTTATTTTATAACTATAATACAATCCAAATTCTCTACTTAAACATCCTTACCTATGTATTCATAAAAAAAGTATCAAAAAAAAGAAAAAGTAAGAAAGGTAGCAGCAAGAAAACTCAATGTGATGGGAATTGTTCTTCATATGAAGTAATTAACCATTCCCAAGTGAGTTAAATGATATATTTGAACTTGTATGTTTTTATACCTATATATGTTTTGATGCCTTGCTAATATTTCTGGTTTTGACCATTTCACTTTTAATTGCTATGTCTAATCATAGCCTCCTTACATGTTGACATAAATGATATTGATGGATACATCTGTATACTATAAGTGATAAATATTTGGTGTAAAAACAATTATATGGTAAATATGTAAATAAACATCTGTTGCAAAAGTAGCTTTCATTCTCTAATAGACATTTCATCAAACAGTTAGTAGGCTTTCTTCAAACAAGCATGGAAGGTTCAAAACAAATGCCAACCTAACAAATGCTAACCCATACACAGCCAACACAGAAACACAATTCACCATCTTCCAATCACAAGCACAAACAAAAACCTATACACTATAAGTAGAACACAAAACTTATATAAACTCCTAAACGTAGTTGTAAAACAAAGCACAAGAAGGAGGGTCTTGAAAATAGAAAAGAAGAACAATACCAACATAGGTAACATTGCTTTTTCGATGGTAACAACAATAACAGAGGGGACGAAGCTTATTGGATGGTAAACGAAGAGAAAATATGACATCTAACACGAAAATGAAGAGAGGTTCGTTTTGGTGTTAATAACCTAGTAGAAAGCAATGTTTTTCGATTAATTCGAAAAAATATACAATTTGACATCGATTTTAAAAATTGTCATCAAATGGTGGGCCATTACTATTTAGTTTGACCTTTGGCAATGAAATTAATATAACATTATATTAATTACCTTATATAATTATATTTATTGCAATGAAATTAAAAAATAATTGCAATATAGTAAAAAATGGAAATCAATATTAAATATTAATATCTATTCTTAATAATCAAATTTAATATTATTGACAATGATAGTAAGTCTAAAAATAAATTTAGTTAACAACAATAAGAATAATGTCATTTTGAAAATTTATACAACTAAAAACACAAATTAATTTTTATTACATAAATTAATTCTTTTTGTTAATATCTTTTAAAATATATGATTTGACAATTTTAAGTGGTGTCACAAAACTCTATTTACTGTGTGTAAATTCTATACTATTTTATAGAATTTATATATTACAAAAAGGTATGATAAATATAAAAATCAATATGTATGAAAACACAAAAAGGATAACTATTTGGCGATGATTTAAGAAATTTGTCACCAAATATGTCCATTTATGACGATTCCTGAAGATTTATTTTAGGCATTTTATCAATTTCCCAAAACCTAAGACTTGACTCCCAGCATTCTTTTCTTTTTAAGTCCTAAGATTTACTCTAATGAATTAAATTTCATTTTAAGCCCTATCACATAGGTATAAGAATTTTCAACATTTTTAGTCCTAAGACCTAACTCTACGAATATCATTTAATTTTAAAGCTATAAGATTCATTATAGGCATATCAATTTCATTCCTTGCCTTAAGACCCAACGTTAGGTAGTGTAATTTCTAGACCTATAACCTATTATAGGAATTTTCTTTATTTAAATCTTAAGATCCTTTGCAGATATTCTACTTTTATTTTAAGATGTAACTTAAACATAAAATTTTAGGCCTTTATCCGTATGTTTTAACCTCATTTCAAGTTTCAAATATAAACTCAATTATTTTATTAGGATTAGGTAAAATTAAAAAACTCTTAGGCCTTTAATCATATTTGTTTTTTTTTCAATTTTTAATTTATTTTTAAACTCACACCCAATAATACTTTTAAACTTTCCAAATTTTCATAATCTTTTTTATACTTAGCTAATCACTTAGGTAGGCAAAATAGAGTTCCTAATACGTTTCCTATTTTATAAATTGACCTATAAACTTAATTATATGGTTTAGGACAAACTTAATTATATGGTTTAGGACCTCTTTTTATTTCCTTTTTCATTAGATTTCTTTTATCTTTTCTTAATAAGTTAGGGTGGCAACTCCACTGATTTAAATTCAATTTTTTATCCCATTTCCACTAAAGCATCTAAAAATATTAGCAATAAGAAGAATAATCACATTAAACTTGGAATCTATAAGAAACCTTGTATGTTTTAATTTTATTATCTCTTGTGATTTTGAGGGATAGTAAAATCTAAATCCCATAGAGTTCTTTTTTATAACAAATAAAATAGTCATTAATTATGTTTGGGTTTAGTTTCATTATAATAGGATAATAAATCTTTACTCTAATAGGATAACTCTATATATGTAAGTGTCTCTAAATTGATTATTCCATTTCATATCTTAAAAGGAGTTTTAAGAATGAATCTTGACAAAATCCTATTTAAGAAATACATTTTATTGCAATTTTCAAGCTTTACTTCATAAATTGAATAAAAGACTAGAATTAATGATCATAATTATCACCATGTCTAGAAGGGTACGATTTCTTCTTTCTATTTCATTTTTTACATGGTGTGTCTAGCATTATATACTATACAATAATGCCTTCCTCTTGACTAAACAAATCAAATCCCATCTTTACGTATTATTCTTAACTCTTATCAGATCTTACAATCTTAATTATTGGTCCTTTTAATTCTTTGCTTATACTTTGAAAACTTTAAAGAAATCCAATGCCTCTGGCTTATTATGCAAAAGATAAAGAAACATAAACCTTAAATGATCACATATGAATAAGATTAACTATCCTTGACCATTTAAATAACGAATGGAAAATAGTCTTATACATTTTTGTGTATAATCTCAAGATTCTCTCTGCTTCAAGTTGCACTTTTAGTACATATATTTATTTTTTTCTTTTAAAGCAATCAATATAAGTACAAAAATAATTAAAAGTAAGGCTAGTTAGTTTATCATTATTAACAAGCCTTTTCATTCTTTTAATGGATATATGACCTAATCTTCTATACCACAATTAAGAATATTCTTTATTAATGTTCACTTGCTTAACATTGACTTTATTATGTATATTACATTTTTGAGATAATGGCGGTGCAAGCATAATATATAAATACAAAGCTATTGAACAAGTGTATTATATTAAATACGAAATTGTCTTTTTTTGCAGCCCTTATTTTGTGTTGAAGAATGTTGATAATTATCTAACCTCTTCCTTCTTTTTTGTAGTTCACTGTTGTCCATCAGTCCAGGCAATTCTTCTAACTCATGTCTACCATATATTTTGCTTTAATAGTATGAGTATTTGTGTTTGGGTTTTGTGTGAATGCAAAGGAGGTATTGGTTTTATGCTCTTGTTTGGAATATTCTTAGAATCATTGATGAGTATATGTATGAATAACATAAGCATTTACTACATGTGGAATGAGTTCGATCTCTTATGGATGATCCTTTGCATCATAAACCCCAAGGATGGTATATAGGTTGGAAACTTATGATGTAGCTCCGATGAGACTTATCGGTGAAATAGTCCATAAACCTAAGAGTCACAGGCTGGTGACATCAAAGTGAATGGCAATATTACTAGCATCAATGTTAGTAAGACATGGTATGAAAATGACTCTTTTGTCCTTACAAGTCAAGTGAAGAAAGTTGTTTACCATAACAATACTATATTGGGAAATAATTGGAAGGTTGTATAAAGTTTTAACACCAAAATCTCTTCGATTTTTGTGAAAGGGATAATGGTCTAATGAGTGAAAATGGTGACGAAGTATATCAAGAGATTGAATCAGAGCTGAAGGAGAGATGTTGATCCCAATATAGTACAAGTGGATGAAGTACAAGCCAATCTTATCCTAGAAACAGATGAAGACTATATTAATAATGAATTATATGAAAATGATGATACTTTTCCTAAATATAGTAGTGATGAAGATTCAAATCATAATGTAATTAATGATGATGATTTTAAGATCTTAATCATGATAATTGAAGGTAATAAAAGTGTTGTTTATATTGTTAAAAATGTATTGTTGATGTTTGAGTTATGTTAATTCGTATTGCTGATATTTTACTTATGATAATGCATATTGTTGATATTTGACTTTATGTATATTGTTGATGTTTGACTTATAATTATGTAGATTGTTGATGTTTGACTTATGTTAATGCAGAATGTTGATGTTTGAGTTATGGTTATGCATATTGTTGATGTTTGAGTTATAGTTATGCGTATTGTTAATGTTTAAGTTATGTTAATGCAAAATGTTGTTGCTAGAGTTATGGTTATTAGTATTGTTGATGTTTGAGTTATGTTAATGTGGAATGTTTCTGTTTGAGTTATGTTTATATAGAATATTGAACTTTGAGTTATGTTTATATGGAATGTTGATGTTTGAGTTATGGTTATGCGTATTGTTGGTATTTGAGTTACGTTAATGCAAAATGTTGATGTTTGAGTTATATGTAGCAGAAAGTTGATGTTTGACTTATGTTTATACAGATTTTTTATATCTGAGTTATGTTTATGCGAATTGTTGATTTTTGACTTATGTTTATGTGTATTGTTGATGTTTGAGTTATGTTTATGCGGAATGTTGATGTTTGAGTTATGTTTATGCTGATTATTGATGTTTAAGTTATATTTGTGCTTTATGTTCATATTTGAGTTATAGACATCTAATATAATGGCACCAGGTAGAAAAAAAAAGAAAAGAAGGTGGCAAGTATTGAAGTTGTCCTTAGTCAACAACAACCACATCAATCAAATCCTAGCCAACAACGATAATTGACCTCATATATCAATGAACCGACTCAGTAACAACCTCCATCTGCCTCAATTAGTACTGAGGAATCTGCATGTGTGTTAATGTTTAACACCTATAATTAGATTTATGCTCAAATATATATTTACATGTTTAACGCATATTTTCTTATCATTATTCATTTATTGTTAGGTTCTAATACTGCTACCTAAAAAAGAGGTAGAAGTATAGCTAAAGGTTATGAATTGAATCATATGAATGTTGTAATGAACAATAAGTTATATGTACATATTGATATGTTACAAGGTTGCCCTATAGACAAGATTCAACTAGAAAAATTTTCTAGTGAGTTGGGGGTAATTGCTAAAACTGAATTGCCTTGCCTTATACGTGCTAAGTAGTTGAAGGAAGATAACGTACTAGAGAGTGATTTGGATAAAGTTTTGGTAAATTTTCATTTTATTTAAATATATGCAATATTATTTTACTTATTTAAACTTTAATTACACTTCTAATTGTTGTTCACATATGAAGTTGAATATTGTCAATATCGACAACCCTAATGTTTCAAACTGTGTCACTTCACTTTTGAAACAAAGGACCAATGTTTGGGTTTGTTTTCTTTCACTTTATATTTGCTTCCATTAATCTTGTTACATGATTGATAGTTGTGCATTAGTCTATGTTTTGTTTAGGTCATTGGCATGTGTTTCTTACATAATTGTTCATTATTGTTATAGCTTAGGATTAATTTTGTATGTTTTCATTTAGTTTGATTTCCATTGTTGTTTTTTTATGTTTGATGTTAATTTAGGGTAAGAATTGATTATTTTTATGTAGGAATGAAGATGGAGCAACTTGGAGATTG
>JANZXP010000004.1:5852302-5874683 GCA_027576715.1 Erythroxylum flavicans
ATATATTATTTTGGAATTGATACATTAGGATTAATAAAGTGATTAATTCATTTTAAGATTAATATAAATACATATATTCATAATGTATATATTATGTAAATATGAAAAATAAAATAAAAAGTTTAAATTGACTTGTTTATAGGGAATAATTATGACAACATTATCATTGCTATATATTTTTAATAAATATAAATTGGTTCATATTTTATATCTTTTATTTTATATAAATATTTGTGTATAATTTATGGGTAATTTCATCTTACATTTTACTATAAGTGATTAAGTTATAATTTATAATTTATGAATTTTAAAAATACAACAACAACTTTTTAAAATTGTCTTAAAATAAAAAATTTAAAAAATATATTAAACACCCAGGCCACGGGTCGGCCCGTGGGCCAAGCCGATGCAAAAATTTTTTAGGCAAGGCCAAGTTGGACCATCGACGGCCCAGACCCAGCCTGGCCTATTGACATGCCTAGCTAGAGTTTCTCACCTTCTAAAAGTTGGAAAGAACAATTTCAGGCCACCACCAAAGGGGAGTTCTAATGGAAATTCACAAGTGAAGTTATCCTATATCAGCAAGAGACATAAGGATAAAATGAGTTATATACAAAGATATGGCTCATAACGCAATGCCTTAAAGTTTTAGGTTGAGATATGATGTTCTAGTTGCATATGGGCTCATTTGGACCTAGTCTAATTTCTTCCTAAACTTCCTCAAAATCTAATTGTGGTACTAAAGCCAGTTGGTGAAGTTTGATGAATAAAGATTTATGAATTTGGGTTAGAGTGACTCAAATAACTTTGCATTAGTTATTGGTTAAGGGAGAGCTAGTTCGATATGGATAGATCCATTTGTGAGGTGGAAATGTTGGAAATTTATAAGTGGAGTCATCCCATATCAAAAAGAGACATAAGGATAAAATGAGTTATATACGAAAATAGAGCTCATAACTCAATGCTTTAAAGTTTTGAGTTGAGATATGATGTCCTACTTATATATGGGCTCATTTAGATCTGCTCTAATTTCTCCCCAGGCTCCCTCAAAATCTGATAGATTCCTCGATGGTTAGAATTAAGCCCAGGAAACCGTGTCCTCAAGTGAACCCAAAGGAGTGGGATGGGTTCATTCGCATTTGTTTCATTAGGAAAAACAAGACCCTCGGATCTGACTTCTGGATGAAAAATGTTCTATATGTACTGGAAAAGAATTACAAGATCTTGCATTAAAGAATTTGAAATATAATTAAAAGAGATTGTTCTTATTATCGAAAAATTTGAAGTTTAATTTAAAAGGAAATTGTTAAATGAAATTAATTAATTAATTTTAATTTATAAAAACTTATTAATTTACAAAATTGACCTATTAATTAATAAATCAATCAATTTTTAATAACAATTGTTAATATAAATTGAATCGAAAAGTTAAAACATGAACTAAAAAATTAAATGATTCAAGGTTTTTACAATTAAACCAATCAAATTAGTTTAGTTTTTTAATCATATGGGTAAATTTCAATGTCTTAAAACTTGAATCGGAAGTTAAACTGGTAAGATAAGAGATTTAAGATTTAAAAGGTTCAATTGATATTAGATTGTCATAAAACTAACTAAAGATTAAGTAAAATTAAATAATTTAAAATATGATTTAAAGAAATTGTCCTTATTTATTAAAAATTTAAAGTTTAATTAAAAAAGAGTTGCTAGATGAACATTAATTGATTTATTTTGATTTATAATAAATTATTAATTTACAAAAATTAACCGATTAATTAATAGATTAATCAAATTTTAACAACAAGAGTTATTAAAGTAAATTAAACTAAAAAATTGAAAATCAAATAAAAAAGTTGGACAGTTTAATATTTTTATGATTAAATCAACCAAATCAGTTAAGTTTTTTAATTATTGATATATTTTGTTCAAGTATTCCTTCTGTTGTCAACTCATTGTATTAGAAGATTTCTTTCGTTGTGCAACCAATATAATTATTACTTATCTTAACAAATCTAGAGATGACATGGGTTAGGCTAGGCCAAGTCCAACCCTTGATGCCTCAGGATTTAGGCCAACTTTAAGCCCCACCTGGCCTAAGCGCTGGCTTGACCAGGCACAAGGTGGTTTGGCCTAGTGCAACTTTAAATTTATTTTTTAATTGACAAAATAATATCGTTTTTCGCAAAAAGGCGTTTTGTCATTACCAGTTGGCTTAGTAGGGCGAGTGGGGGCCTTTTTGCTATTGTTAAATAAATCACAATTTAAATAAATAAATAATTTAATTTAAGTTATGTATACTTTTAATTTAAAATTTTAAGGCATTCAGTTTCAAATATTTTTTTATATATAAATCTTAAACCTTGTATTATTTTCCAATGTGAAATAATTCACTTGTGAACATTTTAATAATCAGAAAACACAAGGTCAAACTTTTTTTTTGCAAAGTTAGTTGGGTTAGTTTTTGAGTAAATTGCATGTACAAGATTAATGCACCAATTAATTGTTCCATTGCCTATTTGGGTCCAAAATAGTCACTATACAGACCCAAGGCCCGTTGCGGTCTCATAAAAACCTAGGATTCGCAGCTTGTTATAGAAGAAGCTAAAAAGCAACAACACACAGAGAGGTCCGTCGTCGACGCCGCCATGGGTCGTATGCACAGTAGAGGGTAAATCAGTTTTTCCTGGGTGTATGTATAAGCATTTGAATAGTGATTCTGTGCATCTGATGTAGGGTTGTTTTGCTGCAGTAAGGGTATTTCAGCTTCAGCTCTGCCTTACAAGAGGACTCCCCCAAGTTGGCTTAAGATCTCCTCTCAAGATGTAAATTTTCAACTCCCAATTCTCCTCTTTTCTCTTCCAACGTTGGATTCTTTCTCTTTATCTATCTCTCCATGGCTATTACTTTGTTCTGGGGATGTTGATTGCAATTAGGTTGCTTTGGATTGTGATAGTTATATATTGAGAGGATTAAAGCATTAGGACCTGAACTGTTAGTTGTGAAGGAGGGATGTGTGATATTTTTTGTGTATCAGGTGGAAGATAACATTTGCAAGTTTGCGAAGAAAGGTCTAACTCCATCCCAAATTGGTGTCATTCTTCGTGATTCGCACGGTATTGCTCAGGTCAGGAGTGTTACTGGTAGCAAGATCCTTCGCATTCTTAAAGCCAATGGTAATTCTTTTTCCTTTTTCCTTTCTCTCGTTCTGTATGCTTAGTCTATCTGAACTTGAGGTGATATAGTGAATGGAGGTAAAAGGATTAGGGTCTTTGGTTCCTTCTGGTATCTGTGAAATGAGATGGAGAGGGTTTAGTTGGAGTGAATAGTTATTAAAAGAAGAAAGATGAGGCTATGTTGTTGTTGGTTATGCTTAATAATCCCTATTATCGAAAACGAAATTAAAAGGGTTAGCTTGCGTCTGCCTTTTTAAAAGTGTCTATTGTGACTTGCGACATAATGTAGAAAAAAAAATGTTTGTTAGGGTATGTACCTTTTGGTTGATTATATTGTTTTGATTTAATTGATTAGGCCTTGCACCTGAAATCCCTGAAGATTTGTATCATCTCATCAAGAAGGCTGTTGCTATTAGAAAGCATTTGGAGAGGAACAGGAAGGATAAGGATTCTAAGTTCCGGTTGATCCTTGTAGAGAGTAGGATTCATAGGTTGGCTCGCTACTACAAGAAAACAAAGAAGCTTCCACCTGTCTGGAAATAGTAAGCCTATAACTTGTCGTTTTTAATTCAACAATTTATTAATCATTACATCAGTTCACATTTAGAGTAGTATCTACTTTCCTTCTACTCATACTTACAAGTACTCAATTTCCTCTTTGTAATCAGAGAGTACTCAGGTTTAGTTCATAGATATATTTCTTAACAGAATTATAGGTGCCATTCCTTGTTTTCTTCCTTGTCCAACCTTGCCGTTGTATATGATCAGAATGATTAATTCAAATCTTTGAATTGTTGCTATAGATTTTTATTTAAATTGACAAAATACTGATTTATAGAGTCAGCTGTTTGTATCTTTGATTTTTTTAAACCAATATGGATGTCATGTAGTATGTTTAGGTTAATTATCTGCTTTCTTGATAGTTTATATTGAGACTCTTGTGTAGAAGACATTATATTTTGTGATTAGATTACCCGTTATCTTTATAGGATTCCATCTTATGATCTGCGTTGGACTTTCATAGGCATATGGTTGCATGTTACACTTTTGTAATTTTACACCTACCTCTAGTTCTATTTTTATGTTATTATCCTTTCACTCTGACCTTTTTCTTTTCCTCACCGTGTTTTGCAGCGAATCCACCACTGCTAGCACTCTTGTGGCTTAGGCTAGATATTTTCTGTGGCAGTTCTTGTTACAAGACTATTGTAGTGATGTGCTGCTAGCATAGTTCATTATTGGAAGTTCTTGATAATTTTTTCCTGTTGGCACTGAAGATTACCCTTGAACATCTTTAATGCTTCAAATGAATCAATTTTGGTTTTTCTTTTTTGCAAAATATTCGTAATTTCAATATTTATTATTTTGGATTAACCATTGGTCGCTACTTTAACTTGTACCGAGAATTGAGTGTTATTTCAGTTCGTAAGATCTAAGTTCAAGTGTTGCTAAATGAGATTTTAGGACCAATTGCAGGCCTGCAGTTCTAACTTCTTCCTTTTTTAACAACCGCTGGATCTAATTTGGTAATTTTACGAGGAAATAAAATGAGGATACCAGAGATAGTATGAGAGCTCATTAATTGTAGTTTCGGTTGATATTTTAACAAAATGGAATATCCGGCAAGTCTTAAATTAGTTCTAAGTGAAGTCTGAGTTGACGGGGACACACAATATGTATTATGTATATAATCATACATATGAAGAACTATTCCATCTCTTGAAAAATTCAGCAGTTCTGGCAATCAGATTCCCTGGCAGCCGGCCCAGAAGTGTCCTATATTTTCTGGTATTTCTTAGATGAGGGCAAACTACAGTGAATAACGAAGACAAACAGAAAACATATAGCTGTTTTCCCACTCGGCTGCTCTAAATTCTACTTGCATTTTCTGACTTTAAGCATCATGAATTGTATAACCCAGCGGAAATATATGGTATAGAAAATAAAAATAAAAAGATCAATATTATACCTGAAAGATGAATAAGATCACTCGCTACAAGGAAAAACTATTCAACGTAATACAACACATGGGATACATGAAACTTTACGACAGCAAGTAATGTGAACCACCAACGGCTGCTTTAGACATATTACAATCAGTACAAAACATTCAATGGTCAACAATGAGTGACGAGAACTAATATTCATAAAACACATCACCATTCCACATTAGATCAACATGATCAACATGAAGTTTGCAAGGTGTACGCAGTTGCGTCGTCCCTTTTTCTCATAGCTGTTTTTCAAAAACGTTGGAAAGTTACGAAGTTATCGGAGAGTTGCAAGGCCTTCAAGCATATCAGGCTTACCAGCTATCAAGAAATCAGAGCTAAACGACCTGTCGTCAAGCTGAGCAACTTTCTTTCCTTTATCCAACATCTCCTCCCACTCTTCCGAGGCTTAAATGACCTCCAACAAAACAATGTAAAGATTATCATCAAGACAACACCTCTTCCTACTCATCTCATCGCAAACTTCCGACCCACGCCGAATCATCCTCCTGTATATTCTCAATGAGTAATTCGACGTTCTCTTAGTAGCCATCAAAAAATAATGGAAGTATACGTCTTCACATCAGGTGGGCAAACTATTTCTTTCATCTTCTTCAACAATGCCTGAATCATATCCACACTCTTCTGATTTCCAAAACCTGTGATCAAGCATGTATAAACTGGAGCGTCTAGCACGCACCCAAAATCAACCATTTCATCAAAACAGTCAATTGCATCTTCCATCATTCTCTGATTACAGAGAATCGTACAGCTCCAGAAATTAGGAGATAGACCCTTGGCTTTCATAACTTCAAACAACTTGATTGAATCAGACCTCTTTCTACACTTCAACAGCCCTTGAAGCATAAAATTATGAGCAACAACATCTGGCTTAAACCCCTTATCAATCATTTGATTCCTATCTCTACCCGCCTCCATCAAATTCTTCACCTTGCACCATCCATCGACCAACACAGTGTAAGTCCTCGGATTGGGCACAAACCTATCCCCCAACTTCCCAAACATCGTTTTCGCTTCTTTTCCAAGCGTTGCCTTACCAAGACAATCAAGCAACGAATCAAATGTCTGAAGGACTACTTTATACTTGTGCTTCATCAACTTAAACATCCCAACAGCCTTCTTTCGCTTTTTGGCCTCAGCAAAAGCTCTCATTGCAATTTCAAATGTTTGTATTGTCAACACCCTGTTAACGTCCATCTCCTCCATTGACACTATTGTCTCAGACTGCTTAGCCTTTCCTATTATGCCCATCATCGAGTTATAAGTCCTTGAGTTGTGCGACAAACCAGGACTCTCCACCGTCCAATTGAAGAACCGAAGTGCACGTTTTCTAGCGTGACGGAACCTTTCCAGCACATTCACGACCAGATCAGGAGTTAAATTGATGCTACACCCATCAACAGCAGCCTCCATGGTGCTATCAAATGCAAACAATTCGTCAATCACCTTGCCCAGACGCTCGACCTCCTCAGGATCTACACTTGAGTTCACAACTACACCTTTATTTTCACATTGGCACTCATCAATCTCATCATTATTTCGAGTTCCACCATCAGAATAATCCCCAAAGTCACCGAGGCTAGAAAACGGAGTTGTTAGTGGCAATGTTTTTTGAACATGATAGAGCGAAGAGGAGTGTGGCAAAAGAAGTGAAACTTGACGGTGAGAATTATAGAAAGCACAATTAAGAGGAGAATCACACAAACGAGACAAGGGCAAAGAGCTACAATTAGGAACGCGCATTTGCTCTCGGCGACCCCGTTGTCGTCCTTCTCTTTGTCTCTGATCGAGATAGAGAAGCTTCGAGGCGGCGTAGAGTTGGCCATTGCAATCGGAATAACAAGATTGGTACTGTAAGCAGCGAAGGAGTAACACGGAGATCGTGGCGCGTGGTTTTAGAGAATGAGACATTGGACCGCCATTAAGAAGGAGCACTAAACTGAAACAACTGGAATTTTGAGACAGATAGTGGTTGTAATTTAACGCGCCGTTCAAATCGATCGGAACTGTGAGCGAAATGTTGCAGCTCTACTACATCTACAAGTAGTAATAAACCAGCAGTGGATGGTGATGTCACCGAGGAAGGTGTAACCGACGGGTCGACCATTGGGTTGGTTGTGAGATGGGCAGCATGTGTTGGGACTTGGGCCTTCCGACCCGACAAGGGGCTTATGTTGGATCGATTTAATTGTATTGGTCTGAAACGACGCAGTATTAAGATTCAGACACAAATGACAAAACAGTTGCATAATAATAATAATAACAAGGTAAAATTAGATTTTGAAACTCAAAGTTTATAATTTTGAAGAGTTGAAGTCCAATATTTTTAAAATATTAAAATTTAATTTTTATAAATTAAATGCTATCTCAATTATTTTTATTTTTCAAATAAAACAGTATCTTATGTGACTTAATATTTAAAATATATAAATGTAGACTATATTATCACGTGATAAGTGGGAGGCTTAAATAGTAAGCTCCATTGTTATATATTTTTTAATTTAGTAAAGTTAATTATGTTATAATTTTTATTTAAAAATATAAAAATAATAATATTATTGATATAATATTTAATTAATAGAGCCTTAATTGATAAACCCCAATTTCCCGCCAAGTAACGCCGATCGAAGCACTTGCCGGGAATTCCCGCCACAATGCTATCCCAACTTCACACTATTAGTTCCAGCGTAAGCTACATGTCAGTGAGATGATGCTTATTTAGGACCAGTGTTCTTCTCAAGACCTTCTCTTGTCCCTTAGCCTCTGTAAGCTATTGTTTTTGGTACAAATTTCTCGAGTGACTTAGAAATGGCGCCGTCTAGAAAGCAGAACAACGGCAGGTCGCCGCTGGTTAACCCTCAAAGACAAATCACAGCTTTCTTTTCCAAGACACCATCTCCTTCTCCAACCCAAAAGCCCTCCAAAACTGTCACTAACACTGTGCCAAAACCTAGCCCTAGGAGCCCTAGCCCTAGTCCTACCACTCCGTCACCGCTCCATCCCAAGTCGAAAAAGCCGCTTCTAGTTATTGACCAAACACCTTCCCCTTCTCAGTCTGCGTCTACGCCTGGAACCGCCGTTAAGTCGTACGGCGATGAGGTTGTGGAGAAGAGGATTAGTATTTACTGGCCGCTGGACAAGTGTTGGTACGAAGGTTGCGTGAAATCTTATGATAAGAAATCGGGTAAGCATTTGGTTCTGTATGATGATTGTGAAGAAGAAAATTTGGATTTGGGAAAGGAGAAGGTTGAGTGGGTTGAGGATACCACTTTGAAGTTCAAGCGGTTGCGTAGGGGTTCTTTGGCTTTCAAGAGGACGGTGATCGACGACGAGGAGGAGGAGATGAAGGATGTTGTGGACGCTGACCATGACAATGACGGTGGTAATGATTCGAGTGATGAGGATTGGGGAAAGAGCTCAGAGAAGGAACTTACTGAGGAGGAAGGCGATATGGATTTGGAGGATGAAGTAGAAGAGGTTAGTGATGAAGATGATAACAAGAAAGGTAAGGGAAATAATAAGAGAGGGCCGAGGAAAAGAAAAGCTAGTGGAGGGAAGGTGGATTCTGTGAAGAAAAGCAAAGCTTGTGGAGATATGGATAAAGTAGGGCTTAGGATTTCTGCTGCGGAGCCTCTAGAGAATAAGCAGAGTAAGTAATTTATGTATTTATGTTCTTTTGTGCTGGTATAATAATGCATTTGTTTGTCTGTCATATACGTCTTCGGGTGGGATTTGGGAATGGGAAAATATACTAATTATGGTGAATACTATATGGATAGTGTTGATTGGCTTTCAATTCTTAACTGGGTTTTGTCGTCCATTGTTTGAGAATTTGTTTATGTTTTTTCTCATTCTTTGTCTTATTCCTTTGGTGATATCCGTATGCATTGGATCGTGGGTGTTTGTCTTAGTACGATGTTATAAATAAAACTCTGGAGTTCAATTAGCGGTGGGGTGTACATCATGAGTGCTGAATTTAGACTTGCTATGTTGCAGATGGGGTGTCTAATAGTCTTGATGATCACTTGATGGCTGATCCTTCTGAGAGGTTTAGTGCACGTGAAGCTCAGAGGTTATGGTTTCTTGGAAGGTAAGTTCTTGTTGCAACTTCATAGTCCAGTCCTATAGTCTCAAGCATAAGATCTTATGGTTTTATGAAGGGAACTGTAAAATCAGGCATTTCTTCTCAGTACACGCACCACGATTGCAATTCTGGAGTCCATGAATAGTAGTTTTGCGAATCATGTGTATCCAGATAGATAGAAGAGTTAATCTCCATAGATACATATGCACACGTTTATTAGAACCGAGCATGCAATGTCCGTTTTTGTTTTTCATCGCTTTTATTGTTTCAAACGAGGAACCACTGTTTTCAATATTCTCCATGGTTAATGTGGTTGCAATTTTTATTTGGATCTGAAACAGAGAACGAAAAGATGCCAAAAGAAGGCATCCTGGAGATGCAGATTATGATGCAAGGAACCTATACTTACCTGCTGACTTTTTGAAGGGCTTAACAGGTGGCCAGGTAAGCACTCTATAATTGATGCTGGATTATAATTTTGCCTACTTTATTTTCAATGTGTATTGGTTGAGTTATAGAAATCATGAACACAATTTCTGTATAGGCCAAGCATAGAAAAGCTGGACTATTAGCCAATGAAACCTTTTAGTGTTTGAGGTTCTTTTTCATCTTGAATAGTTGAATTTGAAGTTGAAGCATATTAAAATTGTAATCAGAATACTTTGTTGTTATCTGCAGAGGCAATGGTGGGAGTTCAAGTCAAAGCATATGGATAAGGTTTTATTTTTCAAGGTATGTATCAAAGTATATTTGAACTACGCATCATTGTCGTCATTTCACTTGATTCAAACAACTGATAACTACATCTTTCAGTCAACTAATGAATATATCTTTATTCTTTCCTTTCTAATTGGTACAGATGGGAAAATTTTATGAACTCTTTGAAATGGATGCCCATGTAGGAGTTAAAGAACTAGATTTGCAGTATATGAAGGTATTGATTGGTTTTAACCAATACTCACAAATCTTTTAATTTCTTCTGGATACTGACCTCTTTCTCTTGAGACCTCCATGCTGTATTCCTGCAAGCAAAGGTATTTTCTCTTATGTTTCTCTCATCTCTAATTTGTTCCTGCTTCATTAGGGAGAGCAACCGCATTGTGGTTTTCCAGAGAGAAACTTCTCAATAAATGTGGAGAAATTGGCTAGAAAGGTTGGGCAGATCGATGATCTCTAGCCTAAATTCACTTTTCTTTATTTTTTTACATTGTTTTGTATATGTTGTTCTCTGAGGAGCTTGCCTTACAGAACAGGGTTATCGAGTTCTAGTTGTAGAGCAGACAGAAACACCCGAACAACTGGAGCTCCGAAGGAAAGAAAAAGGTTCTAAGGACAAGGTATAATGATCCTTATTGGCTTTAAAATAATTTCATCTTGTCTATCATCAAATTTTCGTGTAGTAGGCTTATAAATTGCTATGTGTTTTAATGTTTGTCCTCGAGGACCTCAACTGGGTAACAATGTTTGGAGTCCATCTTTCATTAGATATTGAAATTTTCTGGCATTTGGACTTGATGATATAGCAATCATTGATTCACTTGTATACTTTTGCTGATTATTGTTCTTTTTTGGTTATTTATTTTCCTTCTCAATTGGATCACTTTGTGGTGGTTTTGTGATCAGTTCATAATCTCAACTTTGACAGTTTTTTTTATTATTTTAGGTTGTGAAACGTGAAATATGTGCCATAGTTACAAAAGGAACACTAACGGAGGGGGAATTGGTTTCAGCAAATCCTGATGCTTCTTATCTTATGGCTGTGGCTGAAAGTAGTGAGCATTTGACAGACAAAAGTTTCCAGCGTTTGTTTGGGGTGTGTGTGGTTGATATTGCCACCAGCAGGATTATCCTTGGACAGGTTTGTTCTTTGGTAGTAGTCATCACCATGTTTTGTGTGTTTAAAAGCCAGTGGTCATTTCAATTTAACCATGGTCAATCATTATGAATCTTTGCCAGTTTGTGGATAATGAAGAATGCAGTTTATTTTCTGCTCTATTATCCGAGTTGAGGCCAGTAGAAATCATAAAACCTGCAAAGATGCTCAGTTCTGAAACTGAAAGAGCAATTATGAGGCACACCAGAAATCCGTTGGTCAATGAGTTGGTTCCTCTCTCAGAGTTCTGGGATGCTAATACAACTGTTCGTGAAGTGGAAATTATCTACAAGCGTATTAGAGATCAATCTGCTTCTGGAAATCTAATTGAAGGGGATTTGGAGTCAGTTAATCTTCATACTGAAGATAAGAAATCAAGGTGGCTGCCTGTCATTTTGTCCGAGCTAGTGAACAAAGGAGAAAATGGAAGCCTTGCTCTTTCAGCTCTTGGAGGCACTCTATATTATTTAAAACAGGCTTTTCTGGGTGAAACATTACTTAGATTTGCAAAGTTCGAATCACTTCCTTGCTCTGAGTTTGCTAGTATTGATAAAAAACCATACATGGTTCTTGATGCTGCTGCCATGGAGAACCTTGAAATTTTTGAGAACAGCAGAAATGGAGATTCTTCAGGGTATTCATGTTATGCACGTTATCTTGACAAGATTACTATCATGCACATTATATTGACAAGATCACTGTTTTAATTATCCTAAGGCAATTGAATTTTTCTATGAAGGACATTATATGCACAGTTGAACCATTGTGTCACAGCTATGGGAAAGAGGCTACTGAAAACATGGCTAGCTAGGCCTTTATACCATTTGGATTCTATTAAGGTCCGCCAAGATGCAGTAAAAGATCTACAAGTAAGATTCTATTTGGTAGTCATAGTTTAGTTTGTACAATGTTTGACAGGGCTATCATCTTTATCCATTATGTTCCTAGATTTTGATCATTTGCAAATATTTCTGGTCCATTGATACATCTGTAAGTTCTTGTGCCCTATGGTGCCTGAAATGTGTTGTCTAGTAATTTGAATCTGCTGTCATGATAGTTGTGATGCATTCCTTTTCTTCACAATTCTGTTATCTTTGAGCTCTTATGACATGTTTTGATTTAATTTTGTGAGGGGCTTTAAGGATTTAGTTTCATTTCTGGTTGTAAGTTTTGAATCCATTCCGAAGTTGAAACTTCGTCATTGCATATATACTTTACACATTCACATTCATATTGACAACAATGCATCAAAGAACTATAATCTGATCTGGAATAACTGTGTCTTATTGATGGATCTACTTATCTTGGTTTCGGTTCCGTGGATCTATGTTTTATGCCACCTTATGTTCACCTTTTGTTGCTTCTCCCAGTTATGGTTGTACCTTTACTGTGATGTGTTTATGCTACTCAGGGAAAAAATCAAACAATGGCACTTGAATTTAGAAAAGCGCTGTCCAGACTTCCAGACATGGAACGATTGCTTGCCCGGATATTTACTAGCAGGTAAAGCTGAGAAGGAATGCCCATGTATTTAAACATTTACAGGTTTTGGTACATTAAGTGCACTGGACTCAATGCAGTGAGGCAAATGGAAGAAATGCAAAAAAAGTGATTCTGTATGAGGATGATGCAGCAAAGAAGCAGCTGCAGGAGTTTATATCTGCTTTACGTGGCTGTGAATTAATGGCCCAAGCATGTTCTTCACTTGGTGTCATATTGGAACATGTTGAGTCAAGGCAACTACATTATTTGTTAACATCTGGTATGTTGGATTTTATACTTTCTGACCGTTTCAATGCCTTCTGTCATCTTATTTCACCATGTTTCTGCAGGTAACGGTGTTCCTGACGTTCATTCAATTCTTCAACAATTCAAGGATGCCTTTAACTGGGCAGAAGCCAACAGTTCCGGACGTGTCATTCCTCTTGAGGGAGTTGATGCACAGTATGACACTGCTTGTAGAAGATTGATGGAAATTGAATCTGATTTGGCTAAACACCTGAAGGAACAACAGAAGTTGCTTGGAGACACATCAGTAAGAACCTTTCTATAATATGTTGGTATTTGGTAGTGGAATATATTCTGCAATTAAAGAAGTCCTGTCCTTGCATGAAATGTTACAGATTACTTACGTGACAGTTGGCAAAGAAGCTTATTTGTTAGAAGTTCCAGAGCATTTACGTGCAAGCATTCCTCGAGATTATGAGTTGCGTTCATCCAAAAAGGTAAAGAATGGATCTATGATTAGTGGACTATAGTGTAATGGAGTTGCTTCCTGTCACATAAATGAATAGTAAAATTTTGAATCAACACTAGGTGCATGTTTTCCCAATTTTAGTGAACTCATAGGGAAAGCATTTGCACTAACTTCTCAAAGAAGGATGGCCAAATGCTGACAAGAATGTTTGTATCAGAATTTCCTGAAAGTCTTTATGAACTAATACATTGTGTTTCTTGCTTCTTTAGAATTCCAAACATCTAATTGCATTACCAAATTTCAAGAGTTAATATAAAGATCAATTGACAAATGACTTGTTTATCTGTTTGTCACTGTCACCCAGACCTAATCTTTCCCATCACAGGCACTGTGCTGGAGGACTGTTCTGGACTTGCTTTTCTTAGTTTCAGTTGCCATTTTTTTTTCATAGAACATGGTATATGCAGGGGTTTTGTAGGTACTGGAACCCAAATATTAAGAGATTCTTAGCTGAGCTCTCACAAACTGAATCTGAAAAAGAATCCACATTGAAGAGCATTTCACAGCAGTTAATTAGACGCTTCTGTCTGCATCATGATAAGTGGAGGCAGCTGGTTTCCACTGTTGCAGGTATAAACATAAACATCTACATTTGATCATGTGAAATAAGGCTGTCTTCTTTTCTGTGCTTTTCTTATCTGTTTTTTCCCATTATGTTTCCCCTATCCCAGTCCTCCAATGTTTTGCATTTCATTTTGCTTAAAGGGACAAGAAATAATTTTATCCCTATTCTTAAATAAGTTTATAATCCTTGCCTGAAATTTGATTTATGCACATTGCAGAACTAGATGTCTTAATCAGTCTGTCAGTTGCTGGTGATTTTTATGAAGGACCGTCATGTTGTCCAATCATCTTGCACCCTTCATCATTATCAAGTGAAGTGCTGCGATTATCTGCAAAATGCTTGGGACATCCTGTTCTTAAGAGTGATTCATTGAACAAGGGTGCATTTGTCCCCAATGATATTAACATCGGTGGTCCTGGTTGTGCCAGTTTTATCCTTCTCACTGGCCCTAACATGGGTGGGAAGTCTACCCTTATCCGCCAAGTTTGTTTGGCTGTGATTCTGGCTCAGGTATTTTTATTTTCTTGTAGCATGTTGGCTTTGTGCTGTCTGTCCATACCGAATAGTTTTTGCTCTTGCACAGGTTGGGGCTTCTGTTCCTGCACAAAACTTTGAATTGTCACCTGTTGACCGAATATTTGTACGAATGGGTGCAAAAGATCATATAATGGCTGGTCAGAGTACTTTCTTAACAGAACTTTCGGAAACTGCACTAATGCTGGTGAGTTTCTAACGTAGTTCAAAGCATGTTATAGGAGAAATTTACTTATGGTTGTTTTCCTTATGAGTTAGTTCATTTTTCCTTTATTTATTGGAGAACTTGCAAACAATCAGTTTGATTTTTGTTACTATTAAACTGGAATTGAATAAAGAAGAGCAAACTCAGGAATTAGGAATTGTTCTTGTTTTCATTCATGTAATGTGTTACTTACAAACTGCCATGTGTCAGTTTCATGTTTTGGTTGTAGTTTCAGTCACATGTCTCCTATGTTCTCTACTAACAGTTACTATAATTGGGTATATCTCCTTGAAAATTATAGCAATGGTTATATTTTATCAAAATGAAGAGGACCGGAAAGTAAACAGTCATTCACCAGAAAGATTGATTCTTGGGATTGTAGGTTCACCCTAATGAGCCCTTGATTTTCAGCAGTATGTTGACAAGGAAGAAAATGTAGCAAACAAAAGTTTCTTGTTAATTCTACTTCAGATTTTAATGTTAAAAGATCCTCATAAGATCCCAAACCTGGGAATGTAACAATTTTCTTTTCCTCGAAACTGGCAGAGGCAGCTTTTCTCCCTGCTCACATTTATCTCATATTTGAACTTTTTATATTGGCTTCCAGTCTTCTGCAACTGGTAATTCCTTGGTTGCTCTGGATGAACTTGGTCGGGGCACATCAACATCAGATGGACAAGCAATAGCGTAGGTGTCATTGGATTTGCAATTGTTTAAGTTTTGAACAGCTTATTCTTTTTGCGTTATACCTTAAAAGTTTTACTTTCGTTAGTCCAAGAGATCCCTGATCTCTTGGTTTAACTCAACCTTGATAAATATCCCACCTGTTATTCTATCCTTGGCAGGGAATCAGTTCTTGAACATTTAGTCCACAAGGTGCAGTGTCGAGGAATGTTTTCAACTCACTATCACCGATTAGCAGTAGACTACGAGAAAGATCCCAAGGCATGGATCTATTTTTTTATGTTGGCTACTGTGTTTTTCCCTTTTTCCTACTGACACTGACATGTTTTAATTTACATAGGATAAACTGAGGTGTTAGTTTACCTTCTGACGTTTAAACAACACAATGTAGATAAATGCCAAAATGCTTTAAGTCCGCATGGTCATGTAATTTATATGATGTATTCTTTGTAATCTCTTTCGTTTCTGCTATATAATAGGTTTCACTCTGCCATATGGCTTGTCAAGTTGGAAATGAGGTAGGAGGAATAGAAGAAGTTACATTTCTTTATAGATTGACGGCTGGTGTATGCCCAAAAAGCTATGGTGTGAATGTTGCAAGACTGGCGGGTAAGATTCTTGTTACTTTGATGCCTTTTTCTGGATTCTTCGTAAGATCTCTGAAACTTGTTGTTAGGTGCAGCTGACTGATTGACTACAAATAATAGTGACAGCAATCATGAAACTACTGGATTTACTTAATGTCATAAAGTTTCTTTACTTTCTCAGGGTTCGTATGAGATGCAAAAGTTACTCTGGAATTGTCATGGCAAATGACCTCCAATTAAATGAATATTTCAATAATTAATCAAAACGTGACTGAGTGAACTCAGTTCAGGCGTGTCTAACCACTGGACTGCATATTGCTTTCTCTCTGTTACAATATCTGGTTCTAGAATATTTTGGGAAAATTGGACATCACAATTTTTATTTTGTTTGAAGCGTGAAAATTGTTTCTTGTTCGATTGTACAGGAATTCCTGTCTCTGTACTAAAAGAAGCTACCTCAAAATCCAGAGAACTTGAGGCAATATGTGCTAACCATAAAAAGGGGTCTGATTGGAAGTTAGCTATCCCAAGTTCTAACGAGATGGTGGTCTTCATCCATAATTTGATGAATCTTATTACGAAACTCGATTGCTCAGGGTCTTCTGAAAATCCTGGAATTAGCTCTCTTACTCAACTTCAGCATAGAGTTCGAAAGCTATTGCAGATCTGAAGCTTTTTTTTTTCCTGTCATACCTGAAGTTTTAGTGTCACATTTTGACGTGTATTTTAATCAGGAGCCTTGTTGAGCAGTTCTTCCAGGTCTTGAGATATTAATGTATAGATAACTTGTAGATTTTGATGGAGCCCGCGTTATAAATTGATTTTGCTATTGAATTTTGTGGGTGAATAATATTGCTGTAAACAATGATCTTAAAATCAAAGTATATTTGTCGGTTGTACTCTAAACAAATTAACTAGTACTGATCAGACCAGAGTTTGGGTAACATATGGAAGTAACAACAGAATTTGCGGGAGTGTTGCACTGTCCCGTAGAGGTGAATCTCAGTTCAACAAGGTTAAGGTGAAACACATACGCAACCACTAGTTCCTCCTTTCGTGAGGCTCGCACCTACGACGAGGACTTCCTCCTAGTTCAAGGCATACCTTGAGCTACAAGGCTCTTCTCCTATCTTCTCTTCTCTTTTCTCTTCCCTGATTCATTTTTCTTCCTTTTAATCGATCTTCCATCTTAGGGTTGTTTCTTTACTAGTCATGACAAATCCAGAACATAATATTGATTTGAATCATCCTTGTAATGCTGATGCCGGTTCAACTTCCTCAAGAGTCTCATGGAAACCCACACAATCGCACACTGATCAATCCGATGCACAACACTGTCTAATGGCCCGCATTTGGGTAGAGAAACCAATGCGTGATGGTCGTCTGCGTGCATTCGTAGACACTATGCTTTCGTCCTGGCAACCAACTGAAGGTGCAGTAGGTGAAATTATTGACAAGGAAAGGAAGATTTTCATGTTTCACTTCGAAAGTGTGCAGGACAAATTACGGGTGCTTGCAAATCAACCATGGCACTTTGAAAAACATTTAATTGTTCTACATGAGATTGATGGTCTCGTGAAGTTATCAGAGGTACGTATTAACCATGCACCACTGTGGGTTAGAGTATATGACCTGCCCATTGATGGCAGATCAAACTTGGATAATCTACGAGCTATTGGCAACCAAATAGGACTTTTCGTGAAACTGCATCATCCAAAGCACATTATGGTGAGTAGATCTATTCGCATGCAGATTTTAATTGATTTAAGTAAACCGCTTCTATCAGAAATTGAAATAGAGTTACCGAATGGAAATATTATGACTGTGGATGTTCGCTACGAAGGATTGCCTATCTTTTGCCACTTCTGTGCAAGGTTGGGACATGGAGACAGAGATTGTAAGAATGTGGTTGATCAACAGAATGGTGAAAAAAGGGTCAGGGAATGGCTTCGGGCGTCGCCATGGAAGGAAGTTGCCAGATTAGTCAAACCCAAAGAGTCTGTCTCATGCGCTAGGTCCCTGATGAAAGATTCTGATGAATACAAAAATGTTTTTAATAAGGAAATCTTGGATAAGATGGTGACCTCACTAAGGAAAGTTAGTGTGGGATCGAATGAGGAGACGTATGTGACTTTGGAATCCGAGGATGCTGAAAATGGGTTTTCTTCTGACATTGCCACTCCTCAGAAGCAGCTGATCACTCAAGATCATAATTCAGGAGTGCAAGCTTTGCCAGACCACCCTAAACCCAGCCTAACTACTGATGTTAATGTTCAGGCTCCTCAGCAGAGACGCATAATATACATTCGTAATAAACAGGAATTAGTGCAGGCTCAGGTTAACAAAAGGAGTTCAGAGATTGTTGTCGAGACAGAGAAGCCACGTACTCACGTTACGGGTAAAAGGAAGATGGATAGTCCTAACAGGGATGTAATGGATTCGGATGGGGAATATGGTACCTTGGTTAAACGCTCTAAGGGGGCAGCTATCTCTTCTGATATCACAATGGTGCAAGTAGCGGAGGTTGGTTCAAACCGACCCCGCGAACAACAATGAAAATCTTCAGCTGGAACTGTCGGGGATTGGCCAACCCCGACACGCAAAATGCTCTTCGGAGCTGGTGCTCGAGAGAGCAGCCAAACATTGTTTTTCTGATGGAAACAATGATCTCTCATGGTGTTTTGGAAAATTGTAAAGTCAAATGTGGTTATAAAGGGGTTTTAGTAGGGAGTAATGGCAACTCGGGAGGACTGGGCTTTTGGTGGAAGGATATTGACGTTGATGTGGTGTCTTATTCACCTCACCACTTCACGGTGATAGTTAATGATGATATGGGTAATCCCTCCTGGAGAGCGGTTGGTATATATGGATGGCCGGAAAAAGAGAACAAACACAAGACCTGGGACCTAATGTATACAATTAAGAGGCATAGTGCGCTCCCTACCATAATGTTTGGTGATTTTAATGAAATTATCAGTGGAGATGAGAAGTTTGGGGGAGCTCCTAGAGGGGAACGTTGCATGGATGCTTTCAGAGCAGCGATAGATTTATGTGGTTTGGTTGATCTAGGATATGATGAATGCATTTTCACATGGGAAAGGGGGCGTGAGGTGGGTAGGATCACAAGAGAACGACTGGATAGATTTTTGGGATGCACGGCTTGGATATCAATATTTGGAGAAGTTAAGGTGTCCCATTTCCCTCGTTTTTGCTCGGATCATAATCCCATTGTTATGAATACGATGCCTATGGGTCAAAGACGTTGGGTTGGGAAGAAGAAGTTTAAATTTGAAACACTGTGGCTTACCTCTCCTGAATGCGAGGCTACGATAAATGCTGTATGGAACGGAGGAGGCTCAAACAATGTACCTGATAAGATAACTAGGTGCTCTGAACTATTGTCCAGTTGGGCATCTCATACTTTTGGATCTTTGCCGAGGCGTATTAAAAAAGCAGAGAAAGAATTGTCTCTTTTACAAGCCTCTATGCCTACTATACATAGCCTTAACAGAATGAAATCTGTTATGTGCGATCTTAAAGAGCTCCATTGTCAAAACGAGTCCTACTGGCATATGAGAGCTAGGACAGCAACACTAAAGGATGGGGATCAAAATACTTCGTATTTTCACTACAAAGCTTCCCAAAGGAAACGAAAAAACCATATTTCTGGCATTATGGATTCCCATGGGCTTTGGAAAGATGATGAACGTGATGTGGCTGGGGTGGTGGAGCAGTTCTATGCTGACTTATTTACTTCTACCGGGACTTCTGAAATTGAGAATGCTGTTGAGGGCATTATGCCTAAAATATCTTCCGATGATAATGACAAGTTAATGGCCCCTCCCACCGGTGAAGAAGTCAAGAGTGCTCTATTTTGTATGCATCCTAACAAAGCTCCCGGACCTGATGGTATGCATGCTATCTTTTATCAGCGTTTTTGGCATATTGTGGGCAATGACATTATTGGTCTCGTACAGGCTTGGTGGAATGATGATTTTAATATAAAGTGCATCAATAATACAAACATTGTTTTGATTCCAAAGTGCAAATCTCCTAAGTATGTTTCAGAGTTTCGACCTATTAGTCTTTGCAATGTTTTGTACAAGATCATTTCTAAAGTTATGGCAAATCGGTTGAAACTTCTGTTACCTTGTATTATTTCTGAAAATCAAAGTGCTTTCGTTCCTGGGAGATTGATTACTGATAATGCTTTGATTGCACATGAGATTTGTCATTCGATGAAAAGGAAAGGAGAGGGTCGGGAGGGCTCCTTTGCGCTAAAGCTTGATATGAGTAAGGCATACGATCGTGTGGAATGGTTTTTTTTTAGCCTCATTATGAACCGTATGGGTTTTGACGATAGATGGATCAGGAAGGTCATGCAATGTGTTTCCAGTGTGTCTTTTTCTTTCATCATCAACGGCAATCTATATGGTAATCGGACTCCTTCTAGAGGATTAAGACAGGGTGATCCAATATCTCCATATCTCTTTCTTCTTGTGACAGAAGCTTTTTCTACCCTTTTATCTAAGGCTGCCTGTGATGGGCTCATTCATGGGGCACGTATCTGTCGTAATGCTCCTAGGATTTCCCACCTCTTTTTTGCTGATGACAGTATCCTGTTTGGGAGAGCAAATCTGCGGGAGAGCCAATGTGTTGCTAACATTATTAGCAAGTATGAGATGGCAACTGGTCAGAAAATTAATTTTTCAAAATCGCAGATTTCTTTCAGTAAAAATGTTCCTCAGATGAGACGCTCAGAGCTTAAAGGTATCCTTGGGGTGGATGAAGTGGATAAACACGAGAAGTATCTTGGGCTTCCTACGGTGATTGGCATGAAGAAAAAACTTGTGTTTGCCAGCATTAAAGAGAGAATATGGAAAAAGGTTCAGGGGTGGAAGGAGAAGATGTTATCTAGCCCTGGTAGGGAGGTGCTCCTCAAAGCCATTGCCCAAGCTATCCCAACATACGTCATGAGCATATTCAGATTACCGGACACATTACTTGAGGAGATTCATTCCATGCTTGCAAGATTTTGGTGGGGAGCAAAAGGTGACGGAAGAAAAATACATTAGATGTCCTGGGAGCTTCTTTGCAAGCCTAAAAGCAAGGGAGGTATGGGATTCAGAGATCTTAAAGTTTTTAACGAAGCTTTATTGGCAAAACAGGGTTGGAGACTACTAAACTCACCAAATTCTATTGTTGCGCGGATTTTGAAGAGCAAGTATTACAAAAATTGTGAGTTTATCAATGCTCCGAGGGGTTATGATCCTAGCTATTCTTGGCGTAGTATATGGGGAGCAAAATCACTTCTTCTGGAGGGATTGAAATGGAGGGTGGGTAATGGTAGGAGTATACGTGTTGTGGATTTTGCATGGCTCCCGGGGACTCCTCCTTTGCGATTTCCCTCTGTGCCAAATTCTATACCCGAGGATATGTTTGTCTCTGAGCTTATAGACGCTGACTCTGGCAAGTGGAATACCAAGCTTGTTATTTCTTTGTTTGCTCCGGAAGATGTAGCTGATGTTTTGAGTATACCTCTTGGATCAAGACTCAATAATGATTGTTTATTTTGGTGGCCTACTTCGGATGGGAATTTCTCTGTCAAAAGTGCTTATTGGCTTGGAAAACTTGGTCCAGCGTCTCTGTATATGCAACAGACAAATGTGAGGATTTGGAAGATCCTTTGGAGCCTTCAAATACCGCCAAAAATGGCACATTTTCTTTGGAAGGCTATTAATAATTCTATCCCAACCAAGGAGAGATTGTATGAAAGACACATACTAACTGATCCCTCTTGCTCTATATGTGGCGCCCCAATTGAGTCTTGGCAGTATGCTTTTTTTGACTGTGTGCATGTTTTGGATCTGTGGACTGCAGAGTCATGGATTTTGCCTCCCAGGAATGATAGTACGCACTCTTTTACTGATGTCTTCCTGTGGGTTGTTGATCATGCTCAGGAGGATCTGATTTCTTTTGCAACAAGGTGTTGGGTGGCATGGACTTTCAGAAGATGGTTTCTGATTACCAGAAGTTCAAATTTCCGCATGTCCATCTGCCCCCGGTATTATCCTTCAGACAATCTGATGCTTGGATGAAACCACCAGGTGGTTTTGTAAAAATAAATTTTGATGCTGCTTTGCTTGATGGTTTTCATGTTGGACTTGGAGTTGTGGTGCGAAATTCTGAAGGTCAGGTGTTGGCTGCGGGAGTGCGAAGGCTAGCAAGGAAATGGGATGCTCAAATGGCAGAGTATGCTGCAGGTCTTTTCGGGCTACAATTAGCTTCAGTTTTGGGGTTGAAGGTTATCGTCTTGGAAGGGGATTCTTTAACTTTTATCCATTCAATGCACTCTCGGAAATGTTTTCTTAATCATCTAGGCACTATCCTGGACGAAGCTTTTGAAC
>JANZXP010000004.1:5883989-5899734 GCA_027576715.1 Erythroxylum flavicans
TCCTATTTAGCTCTATTAATCACAATCCAAAAACCGGGAAGATGTCATGTATGCATGTACAAACATTTCATGTGCAAAATTCACTTATATACTATGCATGTGTATATATGAATGCATGCATATGTCACTGTACACTTATCCACTCCTATTCATGACAATAGGTGAGGGGATGTTACATTATTAGCAGGAAATCCATATCTAATTACCTATTTCTTTTAATGAATGGAGTATGTTAAACTAAGGGAGATTCTGATCTATGTTTTGATGATAATATAATATAAATACTACTAATAAGGTTATTATTTTTATGAGAAGCAATATAAGATGAGATATAGCGATAAACTCAAAATGATAATTAATGAAGTTAATAAAGAAAAGTTGAATTTTTGCATCTTTCAAGGTGAAGATCAAGTCAATAACAAAAGAAGACCAATGCATACCAAGGTCATTTTATATTTTTTATTATTTATTGAAATCTCACCTTATTAGATTGGTAATCTCAAAGGATCATCATATATAAACATTTCATCTTACTTCACTGCATGCATCTTTTTACTCATTAAAAGGTGTTAAAATTTTTGAGTCTAATAGAAAAGCCTCTTGATCTTTTAAACATTTTTTAGGAAACACTTTATGATGTTTTTAAATCATAATTGCATTAATAATTTGAGTTTGATTATTTGAAGTTATTAAAATCATATTTTTTAGAGGATTGGTCAACCTATATGAGTTAGTAGTTGACTAATATAGGTTAAAGTTTTCAAAATTGATATACCAAAAGCTTGTAGTAATATCAATTGATATAATTGATATATCGGTTAACCAAATGCCTTAGGGTTGACCAATATCTCAACAGCTAGTAAATCAATATATATATTGGTCAACTATGTGTTTGACTAGTCTAATATGTCTTTATAACTAGCCATTGTAGCGGCTAATTTTTGGTTCCAATAGCTAGCAAGGGTCACAAAAGCCTAGAGAAACATGTTTTCTTGTTGGTTTTAGCATCAAGGAGTGCTTAGATGTCCTTTACACGTATTTCTAAGTGCTTATCAAGTATTTAAGTATCATTATCTCATATTTATATGAGTGAGCCTTTTTTGTGTTATCAAAGAGATAAACTGAGATGTTTTTAAGTCTTTTAGGGTTTTTATATTTTGTACTTGGGGGTATTATATTCCAAGTGAAATTAACGTTCCACTTGATCGTCAAGAAAGATTGTAAAAGAATTATTCTTTGTCAAGAAAAGAATGTTTAAAGATTATTCTTCACTTTGAAAATAGAATTATAATGGAATTCTAAGAAAGTTCTTGGGAGTGGATGTAGCCAAAGGTTATTTATGGAACCACTATAAGTTAGTTTACATTCTCTCTTCACAATCCAATTTAAATTATTTTTCAGTTGTTTGATTGATTTATGTTAAGCAACTGTTTCATCCTTATTTATATTCATTGTTGTTTAGTACATTGATTAAAATTTTTCTTTGAATTTTATAACAACCCAATTCACCCCCTTTCGAGTGTTATTAAGGACTAATAGAGCAATATCATGAAAGAGTACTAAATAGTATATTATTTCTTCATCCACTATGGAAGTAAAGCTTTAGGATGTCTTAAAGTAGTAGTTCATATACTATGGTTGTGGAATTTTATTTTAGAACTTAGGTTGTCAATAGTATTACCAAGCCACTGAAAATTTATTGTGTTAATTCTACAATAGTTTTTCTCTCTGAGAATGAAAAATATTTAAAAGGTCTTAAACATATGGAATTAAAGTATTTTGCTATTAAGGAGGAAGTTTAGAAACAATGAGTATCTATTGAGCATATTAGTGCCAATATAATGATAGTAGATCCATTAACTAAAGGTTTACAACCAAAGACATTTAAGGAATATATACATAAATAGTACCATTAAATGATATTTATTTATGATGATGCTAGCACTCTGAGCTCGTTTATGTGTTTTTAACTCTGTAGTAATCATTTCCTATTTTATAAAAGTGTACACATTTATGCTCGATATTTAAATAGGAAATTCTATAAGATATAATTGTAAACCATGATGGATTTTGTATATAATTATTTATGGACTCATAATTGTTAAGTAAAGAATATTGTAGTATATAAAAGGAAATATGTTGCATAAATAATAGATAACCCCTATAAATTGCATTTCTTATTTATCATACAAAATTACTTATGTTGAATTTTTAGGATTTAATTTCATTTATTTGAAATTATTCTATTTAATTTTATGATTATCTTATGGTTTGGCCAAGTAATAGAATGATAGATAGGAATAACTCGTCATATTTAAACCCAATTAAGAATTAAATCGTTGAACAATCCTAGTCATTTCAGTATGTGATGAATGTACTAAATTAAATCATAAACGATATAAATTGGTCTTTTATCTACCCATTAAAGCTTAAAAAAGGATAATTAAACCATTAAAAGCATCTATAAATAGAAAGGGGTCTAGAGAAAGAAATCCACTTGTTCAAAAAAAGGTCTACACCATGTTGATTTCAAAAAAATATTTTATATTTATATATACATAATTATGAGAATTATATGTTCTACATCTTAAGGTTAATGATTGTTTTGGGTAATTAAATTTATTTTCCTATAACGTAAAGTTCTTACATCTTCCATTATACATTTTTCAAGAGAAGCATGAGATCAACTTAGTAGTATTAGAAAGAAGTATATCGCCAATTATTCTAAGAATGACAAACAAAGATAATGGCTGCAAAATTCTAAAAGATGGGAAGCATACTTATAAATGAAGATGGTATCTAATTTTCCTAGAGGAGGCTTCTTGAACATATCAAAATAATAGAGACTATAATAAAACAAAATTAAAAGTGCTTTTGTAACCTTTATAAAGGTACAAATTTAGGTTCCCACTGAGAAACTTTGATGAATTATTAGTATGGGAAGAATTCACAGAGCGTATGACTTTATAAATGTTTAAGAATATAGTCTTATTCCTATATCAACAATAGGTGCATTAAAAAAATACATATGGACTAACCTATTGAGGCTTGATAATAATTTAACATATATTGCATTTTTTCCTCTTTAATTGAGTATCCATAGTTTGAAGAAATTGTCTTCTAATATACCAATTTCATTAGACCAAGGCAACAAAATCATGACCATGATCAATCACCTTATCTGCAATTTAATTATAGATCAATGCTCACAAGTGCTTACACCATAAGGGGCTCCTTAAAACTATATGATTATGAATTTTATTAAATGAGGTGTAATCTATAACAAAAAAATTACCTTAGTCTCAAGCTTGACATCTTCACTCTCTTAAGCTTCACACATTACAAAAAAATTCCTTATACTTGCCTTAATATACATGATAAGGAACCTATAAGAATGCACTTTTAAATACATAATATATGTTAAAAAGCCTTAAGGAGGTTATGAAAATTTGCACATCATCTAATCGACTTCAAAAGGAAATATAAAAATATGGTGAGAAAGCATAAATCAAAAACATAAAAAATGGTGATGGTACATATTTCTAATTTCTCTAGACAATATTTCTAATGAATATACTTACTTATGCATTTACTTTATCATATTTGTTAATGTATTTCTCATTCATATTATTTTCCATTAATATGTTTAACACTACTTTCTTAAAAATTTTTAAAAAAGTGATTTACACGTTTTGAGTTTTAGCAAAAAAATATAGTGATAGCATTGAAATTTCTACTTTTAGGATAGACGAAAGAGTCTACATTTTGAGCAACACTTCCTCCAAAAAAATACTTGTAGTTTTATAAGTCACACATTCTAGTGAGAAATGATCTTTGTAGTTTCAAGATAAAAATTTAAAAGAACATATGTCGTGGGTTCAAAAAATAAAAGAATTCTTTACTCTTAAGATAAAACCTAAAGTCCATGAACCTTAGGCTAAAAAGAACATTTTAATTTTCTAGGTGTCACCTACATAGCTTAAGTATCATATTTAAAATCAGTTCGCCAATTTTTCTTAATTATGTTAAATAAAAATCTTTAAAGGTATTAATTAACTTGGTAGTTTAAATGCTTAATATTATTCTAGTGATATACAAAATGAAGACTCCCAACCATGAAAAATATTTAAAATTAGAAATTAGGAGTAATGATACAAACCAAATAAAATTCTATGACAATATTAAAGTCTTATCACGATTATAATATTTATAGAGATAAAATTGTTATCTTATAAAAATAAAATCACTATCTTATTGAAATTATATATATTAAAATAATATAAAAGGATATCAAACTTATTAAAAAGAAATAATATTTTTTGATTTATATTCTTTAATTGAGATTTGACTTAAGCGTCGAGTGATATCTAAGTATAACCTAATATGGCTGTGACCAATATTTTTTTACCTTTGTCAATTTATGATGATATCAAAACTACAAAGTTAACTTCATCTGTTGTCACCTTATGATCTTCAATTGGAATTTGGCTACTTAATGAGCTATACTTCAACTAAACAATTCGACTTTAAAGTATATAATGGAGGTTGTCCTATGTTGACATATTTTTTTTAAATTAAAAATTTTGACTGATAGAGAAAATGTAAGTAGAGAAAATGTAAGTACAGCATTAGGAGAGTAGTATTACTCTCCAACAACAAAACGCCACATACAATGTACATTCCCTCAAGCTTCAACATGGATGGGAAATTACTTAAGAAAGGGACCTTCTAATGGAAGTGGAGAGATACTTTAAGAGCTTTTATGGTTGTTCTCGTACTCAAGCAACTAGTATTCCTCTTTGCTCCTTTGTTTAAAAGACGATCTCTCAAGAGCAAGCTGCAATTCTCATTAAACCAGTAGAGTACAAAGAGATAGAAGAGGTGGTTTTTCAAATGCATCCTAATAAATCCCTTGTACCTGATGGCTTTATGGTTACTTCTTTCAAAAGATGTGGCAGGAAACTAATTCTATGGTAAAAATAGCAGTCCTGTAATTTTTCTCAAAGGAAATACTACTGAAGGAGATCAATGAAACTCATATTTTCTTGATTCCTAAGACCTCCTACCTTTCTTCCCTTGATGGCTTCAGGCCTATTACATGCTTCAACTTCCTTTACAAGGTAATTTCTAAAATTTTGGAAAACAAATTGAAGATTGCTTGGATTTACTGATTTCTGATAATCAAAGTGCCTTTTTACATAGTAGAAAGATTGGGATAATATCTCTATTGTTCAAGAATTGATGAAAGGGTATTAGAGGAAGAATAGCCCTCCTAATTGTATCATAAAAGTGGACTTTAAAAAGGCTTCGAGGATCATGTGGAATGGGACTTTATCCTTCAGACTTTGAGGATTTTGGGATTCCTAAATGTGCTTGTTAGATGAGTTGAAGCCTATATTACTACTCCATCTTATTCAGCTCTAGTTAATGGTATGCCCACTAATATCTTCAAGATCTCTAGAGGACTAAGACAAAGAGATCTCATCTTCCCTTATCTCTTTATCATATGCATGGAGGTATTATGTCGATTGATTCTTCAAAAAGCGGGTAATAGCAAAGACTACAAGTTTCATAGCAAATGCAAAAAGGTAGGACTTATTAATTTATATTTTGAGGATGATCTTTTGCTTTTTTCCAAAGCCCATAGTAAATTTATCAAACTGTTGATCTCGACACTGTCTTTATTCAAAGATGTTTTAGGTTTGGAAGTAAATCTCAAAACGAGCCATTTCATTTTAGCTGTCAGTGCAACTATGATGGAAATAGGATATCTTTAATCACAGGTATGAGTAGGAAGCTAGCTCCTCTCACTTATTAGGGCCTACCTGTTACCACAAAATGGATACAATTCTCTAAATACTTTCCCTTAATAGAAAAATACAGAGGAGATTGAGAATGTGATCTAATAAGGTTCTCTCTTTTGGTGGGAGATTGCAACCTGTCAAATCCATCATGAATTCCCTTCATGTTTACTAGTCTTCCAACATATCTTTAGCCAAAAGAGTCATTAAAACCATCGAGAAGCTATTTAGAAGATTCTATGGGGGAACTTAAACTCAAACAGCTACTTTGCTAAGGTTAAATGGTCATAAATATGTAAAAGAAGAGATGAGGGGAGTTTAAGATTAACCTCGATTATAACCTTTAATATATTAGCCTTGATAAAAAATCTATGGAACATCCTTTTAGATAAAAAATATTTATAGATTAGATGGCTCCATAGCTATATCCTTAAAAGATCCAACCTTTGGTTTATCCCTCTAAAACCTTCCTTTTCTTGGTCCTTGATTCAACTTTTGAAGTTAAGATCTATCTTAGAATCTTTGGTGTTTTGCAAGGTTGGAAATGGAGACAATACTTACTTTTGGTTTGATAATTGGATTGGTAAAGGCCCCTTAATTAGAATTCCTCAAGCTCTTCAATATTGGAATGGAATTCTTATCAACTCTAAAGTGAATTCTATCATCCTAGAGGGACAATGGAACATTCCCTCAGATTTGTAGCTCCTCATTCCCAATTACTATCCTAACTTGGGAAGAAATGACAAATTTTAATGTATCAATCGACCTCCAAACACCTTCAGTATTGTGAAATTCAGAAGTTGATAGAATCAGAATAATACAAAGCAGATCTGGTTTCCTATTATTTGTCACTCATGCCTAGTTATTCCATTCTTTTGTGGCTTGCTATGCTGAATAAACTAAGCACAATGGACAGATTATGCTACATGTCTTCTAATTCTACTTGTGTCCTCTATAAGATAGAGGAAGAATCAAGAAACCATCTATTTTTCTTATGTCCCTTCTCCTAGTTTATATGGGAGAAGATTCAGGATTTGTGTTTTATCAACGCAGGTATCACCTTCATGGAAGCTCTTGATTGGCTTCTAAAGTTAACCACGTTCCTAATTACAACAAGCAGATATATATCATCTCCTTCGCCTCCTCAATCAAGGAGATTTGGCAAGAGAGAAATATCAAGCCTTTTTAGAATATTGCACGCTCCAAAAATGAGGTCCTATGCTCTCTAATTGGTGGAATTAAAGAGAAACTCCTATGTACCCTACGGTCTGAAATAGTCTGGCCTAATCTAGCCTCATCGTGGAGAATCAATTAATATGTGGAAGGGGCAAACAATCACATGACAAAATAGATCCATAAACTTTTGTAATAAAGTTCCTCAAGAAGAAAGAGTGAGTGCACTTGTAAGCCGTAAAAGTCCTGGAGTTCTTCCTCTTTGAAGCGTAAAGCATGAGCATAAGTGCTGAGCATAAGCGCTGGAGTACCCCTTTTACACCTTGGATATGTAACGATGTCGTTCATGTTGTTCTTTGGTCCGGGGTTTGCATTTCCTATTGCTATGTTGTTGTCCTAGGTTGACATATTGTCTTAAGTTTCCTCGATATTTTATGTTTTGAGCTATTTTGGCATTGGTAACATGTACTAATGCATTTTCTATTAATGCAATTTTGAATTTCTAAAAAATATAAAAGTTTGGTTTATATCATCTTTTGCATATCATAAACTATTTATTTATGTAAAAAGATATTTTAGGCAATATTAAATATAATGATCACGAGGCCTATTAAAATGATAAAATGATGGCCATATAATTAAGTCCTAATTTTAAAGTTACTAGAAAAAGGCTTAATACTCTCAATTGAGTCGAATCCTTTCACATTCATCAGAAAAAAAATAGCTCCTCAAACTTTGGCTTCAAATGCATACTTGACCTAATCTTTTTTTGCCAAATAAATAAGATGATTTGAGCAGATCATTTACCTATTTTCCCTTGGTAACATTTGAAGCAAGTTCAAATATCTCCTTTAACTTAAAAAAAGGCAATGTTTTGTGAGAGTAAGCAAAATTTTATGCGTCAAATATTTAATAAAACTAATGGTGATGATGATATATTTTATAACTTAAAAATTATTAGTTTATGATAATTTATAAAATATTATATATTATTTTTATATGTTAGATTAAGTATAAGTAAACTGAATAATTTGAAATTCACTTAATTACCAATTGTATAAAAGAATAAAAGGTGGAACAGGTCTTTTGTGATGTATGGATTAACCTTACTTTATACATATATTATAAATTTATTTATACAAAACAAAAATTTTAAATAAAATTTTCGTATCAAAATTTACGTGCAAGTACGATAAAATAATAATAATACTTAAGTTATACACTTCTAACATTAGAATTTTAAAATATTAATCACAATCAAATTACAATTAATTAAAAATTACAAAAATTTGAGTTATTAATTAAATATAAAATATCAATAATATATGTATGCTATATTTAATAGCTAATTCATTATATCGATTGCATATTTTAATTAAATTAAATGTTTAATGTTTGGATATATTTGCAAAGATTAAAATGAATGATTACACATGTAAACATCGTATGAAGAATAAAAATAAGAATTTAATATCGATAAGAGATAAATAATTAATTTTTATCAAGTATTTTTAAATATTTTATAATTTATTAATTAAATTTAATTAATAAATATTTATATTTTTATTCAATATTTAATTTATTACATTGCGTAACATATTAGATGATATTTTGATGTATTTATAAAAATTCTGTGTATGTATTCGCATGCATGAAAACTATAAATAAAAGATTTGATGCAAAATTTAATTTATAATATTTGAATGAATTTTTAAAAGAAATAAATACTTAATTTCTATTGTCTTTTGATTATTTTATACTATAATTTTTATTGATTTATTAAATAAATTTATTTTGCCAAGGAAAAAGTTAAAGATTATCTTTTTCTATAAGTTTATTTAACTAAAATATGAATTTAATAATGATTAGAGGCAATCCGGAGAACTCTTTCTTTTGAGTTCAGATTCTCTGTCTAACTCTGTTCACTTGAAATAACGTCGTTGTTGGAGGTTATGCAAATTAAGTCATGACTTAACTTGTACTTGCACGGCTGTGCAAGCTAAGTCACAGCCGGGATTTACATGCAACCAAGCATTTGTGTCATGCTTGTAACATCTTTTTTATTTTTTTATTATTTTAATTTTAATTATATTAGTATTAGTTTAATAAAACATTAAATTTAATTTTAATTATGCTACTATTAGCTTTATTAAAAAATTAAAATTAAAATGATAAAAAAAATAATTACATATATTTTAGTTTGTATTTATGTGTCAACCTTGTGACACATATTTTTATTTTTTAATTTTAATTTTTTAAATAAAAATTTTAAGATAAAAATTGGTTAATTTATTAAAATTTTTATAAATTATTAAAATTAAATTAAATTAAAAAATTGATTTATACATAAACAACTAATACTAAACAGTTAATTTTACCAAACATGTTTAATAAACAGTTAATATTATCCATTGATATAATCAACTATCAGCTAACTCTTGATAGAATCAGTTAACAACTAATGCAATCAGTTGATTACCAAACATGACATTTATCAAACACAAACACACTAATTCTGTCTCTAAAAATATTGCATTATGTAAATGAAGAGACATTTCTTTTAAGCTAAGATTAATTAAAGAAATAGTTAGGAGCTCTCACGACAAACAGGTTAATAATAAATATAGCATAACTAATCAAATTTATAAATTAATTAAATAATATTAATAAATTAATCGATTAAAATAAGTTGTTGAAATCAAAATAAATTATTCTTCGTATATAATATATTGTATAATTTATTTGAATTTCACAATCATTCTCTGCAAACAAACTTTATCATGAATATAAAAAATGTTTAATATTGCAATAATATGCATGTGGGCTAATATAATAATAATAGTAATAAAAAAAGTATTCAATTTTTAAATTTAATCTAATATTTTTTTTCATAATTTATAAATTAATTAAATAATTTTAATAAATTAACCAAATTTTAAAATTTAAAATTTTTATCTTATAAATTTTTTTTAAAAAATAAAAGTAAAAATAAAAATAAAAAACAAATGTGTCACAGACGTGACTTGCCTGTGACACAATTTTTAAAGTATAAATTTTATTTAAAAAACATATAATTAAAATAATAAAAAACAAAAAATTAATTTTTTGTTTAATAATAATAATAATAAAATTTAACTAAACATTTTTATAATTTATAAATTAATTAAACAATTTTAATAAATTAAACAAATTTTTAAATTTAAATTTATATATTATAAATTTTATTTAAAAATTAAAATAAAAAAATAAAAAGAAAATGTGTAATAGGAGTAAATTAAGTGTCACGCTATGACACAATTTTTAAAATTTATATTTTATTTAAAAATTTTAAAATTAAAATAATAAAAACTTGATTTTTAAAATATAATAATAATAAAATTAATCAATTTTTTAAATTTGATTTAATATTTTCTATAATTTATAAATTAATTAAAGAATTTTAATAAATTAATCAATTTTTGAAAGTTAAATTTTTATCTTATAAATTTTATTTAAAAATTATAAGTAAAATAATTAACAAAATCAAAAAAAATAAATTTGTGTCTGTGAGTCTGTGACCCTTATTCATTATTATTTTTTGTTTTTTAATTATTTTAATTTAATTTTTTATAAAATTAATAATAGTATAATTAAATTTAAATTTAAATTTAAATTTAAAATTTTTATTAAACTAATAATAATATAATTAAAGTTAAAATGTTAAAAAGAAAAATATTAAAAAAGTTACAATTTAATTGTCATGACCGTGACTTCTGTGAGTCACGTCCTGAGTAATAGCTTAAAATTTAAGTAAAAAATTTTAAATAGATAGAATAATACAGGGTTAATATTATAACGAGTATATAGATTCCTTCCTTTTCGGTCCCACATTTGAGGAGACCACAATTATGCCATAAGCGTCCCACTATTTACTTCCCTCCTTGTTTAGTATTGGCCTTTGGCAAGTTTCTGCTTCTACACCCGTTTTAGGTTCCTAAATGAATTACTCACATTTCCAGAGCTTTCTCATCTCTTGCATTATTTCTCTGTCTGCCTCTGCATGTTGATTCACCTAACTAAACTTGCTAAAGTCTGCTTGAGATCCAATGTGTTTCCTTCTCCTTCTGTGTTATCCTCTGTTTTCTTCTTCTCCAGTTATGACCAGACAAGCTCAAAGCCAATAAAAGATGTTGTCTTTCACGTGTCTGCTTTGATTAACAAGCCCAAGTGGGAAGATAATACCTTCCTTAAGTCACTGGTTTCCCATATGTCTCCACACGAAGCCTGCAAGACTATAGAGCTCCAAAGCAACAACGATGACCTTGGAGTTCGTTTTTTTCAGTGGATTTGCAAACAGTCCACTTACTGCTATGATATAGACAGTAGAGTTCATCTCCTGAAGTTGACTGTCTTTTGTAACTTATATGCGGTTGCACATAAGGCCATAGTTTTTGTTATAAAGGAGTGCACTAGTGGCCAAGATGACATTTTGAAGCTAATGGGTGCACTTGATGAACTGCGTGAAATTGGGTTTCGACTAAACTACCCATGCTATAGCAATTTATTAATGTGTTTGGCCAAGGTAAGTTTGGGTTTTCTAGCATTCGTGGTTTATAATAGAATGGTGGCTGATGGTTTCGTTCTTGGTGGTATTGACTACAGAAATGTTGTTAATGGTCTGTGTAAGAATGGCTTTGTGCAAGCTGGCGAAATGTTTTTGTGTAGGGCCTTGAAACTAGGGTTTGGTTTAGATACTCACCTCTGTACTTCTTTGGTGATGGGTTATTGCAGGGAAAATCTTCTGGAGCAGGCCCTCATGGTGCTCGATGTAATGTCCCAATGGGATGGTTGTCAACCTAATTCAGTGACGTATTCAACGTTGATTCATGGCTTGTGTGAAGCAGGTAAGATTGAAGACGCTTTTGGGCTGAAAAATGAGATGAACGAGAAAGGTTTACCGCCTAGTGCGCGCACATACACCATACTAATGAAAGCCATGTGTGACATTGGTTTGGTTGATAAGGCCTTCAGTTTGCTTGATGAAATGATTACAAAGCAATGTAAGCCAACTATTCATGCATACACTGTATTGATTGACGGGCTATGTAGAGGAGGAAAGTTAGAGGAGGCCAATGGGATGTTTAGAAGGATGCTGCAAGAGAGGCTCTTTCCTGGGATTATAACGTACAATGTATTGATAAATGGATACTGTAAAGAAGGGCGGATCATATCCGCTTTTGAGGTGCTTAGTTTGATGGAGAAAAGGAAGTGCAAGCCTAATATACGTACTTACAATGAGCTTATTGGAGGATTGTGTAGAGTTAGTAAATCTTATAAAGCCTTGTTTCTCTTGAGAAGAATGGTTGATAATGGCTATTTGCCGACTGAAGTAACATATAATATTCTGATTGATGGTTTCTGCAAAGAAGGCAAACTTGATGCTGCTTTTAGTATTTTCAGGTCGATGAAGTTAGTCGACCTTCAGCCTGACAGGCTCACTTTTACTTCAATAATTGATGGTCTATGCAAACAGAGGAGACCAGAAATGGCAAATGGAATTTTGAGTTTGATGGTAAAGGAAGGAATATCCCCAGATGAAATCACTTTTACAGCTCTTATTGATGGTTATTTTAAGATTGGTAAGACTGCTGATGCTTCAATGCTTTATGAATGGATGGTGGAGTCCACATATCTGACAAGTCCTCATGCATTCAATTTGTATCTTGATATTCTTTGCAAAGAAAACAGATTGAAGGAAGAGTATGCAATGTTTAGCAAGATCCTGAAGTTGGGTTTAGTTCCTTCTGTGGTAACATATACAATACTGATAAACGGGCTGTGCCAAGCTGGTAATATTACCCATTCCTTAAAGATGTTAGACTTGATGAAGCAATATGGCTGCGCCCCCAATGTTTACACATATACTGTGGTCATGCATGGTCTGTGTGAATTTGGGAGGATTCAAGAGGCTGACGCACTTCTTTTTCATATGTTAGATTTTGGGGTGCAGCCAAACCACATTACCTACAGCATATTAGTTAAAGCTCATGTAGTTGCAGGGAAAGTGGACCAAGCCTTTGAAATCATGAGTCTTATGGTTAAAAATGGATGCCAACCCAACAGTGTTACATATTCTGCACTACTGGCTAGCTATGCTATGTCAAACACGACCACTAAAGTGGACAATCTGGACCCTCCTGTGGAAAGTGAGGAAGATGGAATTTCTGAAAATCATATTGCTAGAAACATTGATGTTGAACTTGCTTTTGAGCTTGGAGATAAGATTGAGAAATGTGGTGGCTCTGCTATAGATTTCTGCGACTTCTTAGTTGAGTATTTATGCAGATGTGGAAGAGTCGCTGAAGCAGATTGTCTTGTTCGAGATAAGGTGAAAAAGGGTCTGTTTCCTGACAAGGCTGCTTCTTCGGTCATAGAGTGGCACTGCAGGAAGCAACAATATGGGTCTTGTCTCGAGCTCATGAAATGGATGCTTAGTAGTGGTTTTGTTCCATGTTTCGAGTCTTATCACCTAGTGATTCAGGGGCTTTACAGTGTTGGGAACAGCCAACAAGCTAAAATTTTGATTGCGGACTTGTTAACATACAACGGTGTTCATGAGACAGCTCTTGTATCGCCATATGTAGATTTTCTGGTGAAGGACGATAATGTTCACCTTTCGCAACTGATTGAACAATTACATCATATAGAGAGGCCAGTTCTCTAGTCATTACTTAAATTACTGCTCAAGTTCCAGTGCTTTGGTTACCAAATTGGTTAACAACCCAGTCTTCGCATGTGTATAATAAGAGAGGTTCACTACTAGCTTTCAAATTGTTATCCTACATGCAGCAGGTAAATATGATAGGGGACTTTCATATGTAGATTATCCATAATGATTATGGAGCTGTAATTTATGGGGAGATTTGAGGTGATAATTCTATTCTTACCATTATCTTTTATATGGTATTTTGTATGAAAGAAGTATCTTTGTAATTTTTTTTTCAAATTATTCCAAGTATTAAGAAGACATGTAATTTATACATTTGAAAATTTTAGACGATTTTAACTTTTGACAATATGGAGAGATGTGTAACATTTCACGATTATAATTTTGTGTTGACCATTTTATTAATCCAATTTCATAATAATTAGAACCAATTAAACCTTTAAATCTTGTACCCATCTTTATATAGGTTCAATATTTGGTCACGAGAGGGAGTTGAAACTTTTTAGGTCAAGAAAATGTGATACACCCTCACCTTGAGTTAGATATATTTTCCAAAAAAAACAAGTTAGATATAACTTGTGATGTTTAAATTTTTATGAACTCTATGCTATTTATGTAATATCCTAGTTCGATAATGTATTGTACATGCATTTTATAGAGTATGCTTTATTTATGGTGTATTAGAGTAATTTAAGTATTTAAATGTATTATTGAGATTATAACGAAGATCACGGATAGACCAGAGACGGCCCTCGACATAACCGAAAAACTCCGAAAAGCTACGAAATGAGTCCGAACGAGCTTTAAAAGCCTTAAAATATGCTTTGGAGATTTAGGTGACAGTTTTGAATAAAATCTAGATAATTTTGGTGACATTCAATGATTTTTGGATTCAATCCAAAAATTCTTCCAGGCAATCGAAAAGTTATCGAATAATTTCAAAATATAATGAAAAGCACCAAAATTATAATTGGGGTCAAAACAGAGGTTATTTGAATAGAATTCAGGTAATATGAAATTATTGGACTAAAATGCTCTTTTTGAAAAATATTAGGTATTGATGATTTTAAACCCATTTGAAATTTTTAAAAACATCTAATCACACAAGTATTGACTCTAATTAGAGTATTTCACGATAATAAGACAAATGTGGAATATTTTCGGGATTTAATTCGGTTAATTAGTGAATTAAATGCATTAAAGGGTAATTTGATCCTTTCGTACTCATTAAGGGCAATTTGGTCTTTTATATGATATTAGTGGATTGATAAATCATTAGAGATATCAATGAGAAAATGAAGTGTGTGATGAGTCATTAGTGATGACAAATAGGAAGGTGACACATATAATCCATCAAATGAGTATAAAAAGCAAAAATTAAGACATTTTGCTTAATTTTGGGAGAATGCCGTGAGAGTGACATTAAAAAGCCCAAAAACTAAAAGAAAATAAGAGAGAAGCAAGGTGGTTCGACCATTGCTGGCGAAAGTAGGAAAAGAGAGAAAAAACAAGAAAAGAGAAAGGAAAAGAGAGAGCTACAATTAAGCCAAGGTGAAGTGATCCAAACCATTTTTTATATTCTTCTACTTCCAATAAAGTTCCATAGTCATTCAAGTGAAGAAGAAGAAGAAAATGGGTTCGTAAGTTTACTAATCTTGTTGAAAATTTTGATTTGTTAGATTATAGGTCAGATTTGGTTTTGATTGTGTGATTTATACCCTTTTGATGTAATATCAAGGTTTTATTGCATTGAAAGCAATTGGGAGAAGAAAATCACGTGACTCTAGTCTTTTGAACCTTGGTCAAACTTGGTCAAAGGTGCGATCTATTACCTAAAGTGTTTTATTTGTCATTTGATAATTTAAGATTAATGAATAGCATTGGTAAGTTAGTTTAATGATGAAAAAATGAAAGAAAAACCATGGAAATGATTAGATGACTTTTCAGCCATGATTAGGGTTTTTAATATATTATGATCCAAGATTATCTTTTGATGTTTTATGATGTTTATAGCATGATTTTGATGCTAATGAAGTAAAGAAATGAAAAAGAATTGATTTGGAAT
>JANZXP010000004.1:5910729-5935634 GCA_027576715.1 Erythroxylum flavicans
TTTTGTGATTATTGAAGTTTATAAATTTTATTAGAATGTTGTTTTGAATGGAACCTTGGTTGTTTTAGGAAACCAAGAGAATCCTACCTAAGAGCAAGAGGAAAGACAACCTTGAGTTAGATTTTTGCAAAGGATTTAGGTGGGTAATGTATTCATGGTTATTGTGTAATTGGGCAAATTCTTGCCTATGTGTGTGTATGTTGATTTGCTTGCAATTGATTTGCTTGAAATTGAAATTGTTGTGAATGTTTGAAAATGCATGATGAATTATGATTATGTTATGCCCTGAAAAAAGTTATGATATTTGTATAAAAGGAAAGAAGAAAAAGTAAAAGAAGCATGAGATTATGGAATTGTGATTGACTGTATTGAGCATAAAATTTGTTTATGATTGGGAAAGAGAGGAACCTGTTTCGTTAGTCATGTGTACGTTGACCTATAGCCTTCTCCCGATTGCCCGCTTGAGACCACGAGATCCTGAGAAATCGGACTCGTTTTGTTCACGCGGAAACTTTAGTTTCTCCGTTTCGTTCCACGGAACTCTCGAGCCATTTGTTTGTACATTGCATCTTTGAATTGTCAAGTATGATGCATTTGAGTGTTGTGTTTAATGGCTAAAATCTATATATTGTGTTATGAGTTTTGGATTAAATTGATTAATGCTTGAATTGCTAGCTATACATGTGCATATGCTTGAATTGTGGTCGATTGCCAATGGCTATAAATGCATTAGTCACTGAGCCGTGTAGCTCAACCCATCCTTTTCCCCCTTTTCAAGTGCAAAATGAGACAGTTAGAAATCCTTGCAAGGCATCGGAAACTTCAAGATAGTTAGAGACTTTTGTACTAAGTTAGTGAACATTTTGGTAGCTTTATAGGCATATCAAATATGAGCATCCTTGGCATTTTATTTTAAGTTAGTGATGTGTATGTTGATATATAGTAAAGCTTGTTCAAATATTTACTTTGCTTAGTAATAAGAATGAGAATTTGAGAAATTGCTTTTGTGTATGATGAAGTTATATTTTTACAGGTTGAGTATGATGGTTGTGGAAGTGGAATGGGTTTGTGCACATTCTTCTTCGTTAAGATTGCAAAAATCATTGTTTCTTTTAGAATAGCATGTTAAAGATTGGAAAGGTTGTATGGGATTAATCATTTGAGGTGGGATTCAAGAATTTAACAAAAGTACTTAGTAGTTGAAGTGATATGAAGAGATATGGCATTTTGTATGTTTTCATAGGTATAGAAATTGTGTTCTGAATTCAAAGGAAAAATTTTATCAATTTCGGTAGAAATAGCCAAAGTTGTCTTCTTAAAAGTTATAGATCTTTTTCTTAGCTTTCCAACGATATAAAGTATTGAATTGTTGGACTTTGGACGCAAAAGATATGGCCCTCAAACAAAGCATAGGTACCAGACGAAACATCAGACGAAGTGTCAGATGAAGCACCAGACGAAGCATCAGACGAAACATCAAACGAAGCATCAGACGAAGCACCAGATGAAGCATCAGAGGAAGCACCAGACGAAACATCAGACGAAGTGTCAAATGAAGCACCCGACGAAGCGTCAGACGAAGCACCAGACGAAGCGCCAAATGAAGTATAGGCACCATACGAAGCAATTTTGACCCTTTATATAGAAAAATATTTCTTAATAGTCTTCACAAAAGCTTTAGATCTTGAAGTCCTCTTCGAAACCGTCTTAAAATGACCAAAATCTAATATCTCTAGTGAAAGATATGTCAAGTATCCCAAGATAGGTACAATATGATTGAGGACATAATCAGGTTTGATTCTTTTGGCCATAACTTCATCACCCAATCTCCAAATGAGTTGATTTTTGAACTAATAGATTCTTAACATATTTGTCTACCTCTCTATAAAATTTTGGTATCCTTTAGGGTTGATTCGAAAAATATTGATGTAGAGAAAGTGAGGGAAACAACCGAAAGAGCATAGATTGATTGTTTTACCGAACATACTTTGGTATTTTAGTCATATCTTGACCTGTAAAGCTTAGAATAAGATGATTATTGTTTCAAAATAAACTAGATACATGGAGCTACAATTGTCTAAAGTAGTTAATTTATGATTCTGCTGTCTGAACTAGTTTTGGCTAGAGTGATCCTATGGAAATAACCTTATAGGATAATACGTTCATATCTTTTGATATTTCAGATAGTTGGGCTCCGAAAAAGGGTCCAACAACCTAAAACTGATTCAGAATGCTATTGAGAAAGTGAAATTGATCCCAAATCGAATTAAAACAGCACAAGATAGAAAGAAGAGTTATGTGAATCAACACAAAAGGGAAATGGAGTATCAGGTAAGAGATAGAGTATTTCTGAGAGTATCATCTTGGCGAGGTGTGCTGAGATTCGGTAATAAGGGTAAGTTAAGCCCTAAATATATTATTCCATATGAGATAATTGAAAGAATTGTACCATTGACTTATAAGTTAGTTTTACCTTCTGGAATGGCACAGATACAAGATGTGTTTCATGTGAGTATGCTTAGGAGATATCGATCTGATCCAACTCATGTGATACCGACTCAGAAGATTAAAGTTTTTAGTAATCTGAGTTATGTTGAAGAACCAGTTAAGATAATTGGCTATCAGAATAAGAAATTGAGAAATCGAGTGATTCCATTGGTGAAAGTCCTTTGGAGAAATCATTCGAGTCAAGAAGCTACATGAGAAACGGAAGAGAACATGAGGAGACAGTACCCCTACCTATTTGGTCATTCAGGTAAGAATTTCGATGACGAAATTTCTTAAGGGGGAGAATTGTAATATCCTATTTTCTGGTATATGCTTAGGGTTCAACCCTAGATTAAGTATTGCATATACATGCATAAAATTAGCATTCATACACGAATTGATATTTGTACACATTACAAGTAAGCATATACACTCATTTGACATGTCCCAGGGTATGAAAAATGTTAAGTAAACATGAGGTGAATTATGACTTGATATATCTTGAATTTTGGTATGACTGGATTTCAATTGGTAAATTTGAATTAACTGTCATTAATTGGGAGATTAATGAATTAATATGTACAATTGGATTAGGAAAAATGCAAAGTGGTAGGATAAATTGATACATGAGAAATTAGGATGGTTAAGCCTAAAATTGAGTGATATTTGGCATAGTTAAATGTGTGACAAATGGACTAGTAATTAAATGACAATTCGATCAATTATTATATGACAAGTGGACCAATCTTAGAGTGACATATGGACTAATTAAAGGGGTGACAAATGGCAGCATTATGAGTGGATTAGTGGCAACTTAATTGTTGAACAAATGGCATTACATGCCTTAAGACATATGGTTTTGTAATTTGATAACACCTAGCTAACATGTTGAAGAGGCAAGATGAGTTTCTACAGCTACCTTCATTCTCCTTCACCACTGAAAACTTGCATGAGGTTTTTCTCTGTAATTTTTCTGAACCTTAGCTAAGCTATTGCACGAAAATCACATGTTAACCCTTCACAAATTAGCCAAGAAATCAGCTAAAAGCGGTCTTCATATTGTTGTCCAAAAATAATCTGTTTTAATTTAGAGTTCGTGATTGATCTTGCATGATTGGAGACTTGGTTTAATCTAAAGTTTTGTGTTCAATTAGAAGTCTAATAGGTAAGTAACAATTTGATCTTTAAGGCATGTTAAATGGTATGAAAATGATGCTTGAATTGGAATGAATTGCATGTAAGGTTGATGATGAAGTGTGCTAGAATATGTTATATGGAGTGTTTCCACTTAATAGTCATCTATATTTTGGCCATATCTTGATCTGTATATATTCAAATGAGATGATTTTTAATTTATATTAAACTAGAGACATATGGATACAACTTTCATGAAGGAATTGAATTTGAATTATGTCCCTAAAGGTTTTGAAATTTGGATTGAATTTGAGTTTTGGCTACTATCACTGTTTGAGAACAATCTGTATTATTTTAGGTATAACCCTAGGAATAATGAACCAAATTGTGTGAACTTTAGTTAATTAGAAACTTAATACATAGAGGAACATTTGTTTAGAAGAACATATTGCCTAGAAACCTCCGATTCTATGTTAGAGTGGCCATATAAAACTGACCAGAAACCTGTCCTAAGAAAATCTGGAAAAACGCAAGAAAAGGTACCCCACGATCGTGGGCAATGCTTTTACATGGTAATCTTCTATTTGTTCAATGTTTGGACCAATTAAGGACAAGGAACTTAACTATGACACATTTGGACTTGATTGGGACTTAAAATGAACCTAGATTGAAGCTTGATAAGTTGATTATTAAAGTATTGGATGAGTTGAAGATGTTAATTGATGTATACTTTAAGGAAAAGAATGTTTAATAACAATGCATCTAAGTTTGGACTTAAAGAGTGTTAAAGGAATGAGGATGTTCATATGAATGCAAATGTATTCCAAGAGTTATGCAAAATGCAATTGGGATGATTGAATGAGAATTAGGAATTATGTGAATACTTGTAATGCTAGAAAAGAGTTAGTAAATGTATGGTTATTGAATTGAGCATGATTAAGTGTACTTAAGATATTAACCTAAATATAGACAAGACATATTCTAGTATAAAGTTTGAATGTTTATGAATTGTGATTAAGGAAACATACTCGGGAAAGTCATTGAGCATACATTCCACTTGGCACATATATATGTGCATAATTGAATATGTATTTGATTGATCAAGTTAGTAATATGTACAATGTATGTGTATTTATATGCTCAAGACATATGCCATCATTCTGACATTGTTGGAGCATCCAGACAATATCATATACGGGAGCGTACTGGGAGTCAACCTAGATGATCTTCCTAGGATTGATTTATTCTGTTTAACTTCCAATTATTGAACTATTTATGATCTGTATGTGAATTCTGGACTTTAATGGTCCGAGGAGTTTGATATTCTAGAATGTATTGGAAATGTTCTATTTGCCTCTGAAATATCAATGATATCTATTTGTTTCTGAATTCTGAATGATTTCTTAATACTCAACGAAAATTGAATGTCGAACTGAGGTCCGATGAATATGAGATTCTGTCTGCACATCATAAGTGAATGTTATTCATAACATATTCTATTATTTGATGCATTACATTAAATGCATGTTCAGATAAAGGTGTTGTGACCGGAGTAGCTAGTCTGAAAGAGCTATAAGCTCATAATTCTATTATCTACCTGCAGAGCTTGGCTGCATAATTTCTGTATCTGACTGAACCTGTAATGGGACAGTATCTGTATCTTTATCTATAACTGAAAGGCACTCGGTCACAACGAATAATAACGAATCTAGAGTCTCATATGCATATACATTTGTATATTTATGATTATGAAATATATAATTATGAAACCTTTTCTGAAATTATGATGATAAAGTGATATGCCATGATAATTTGATTGATTGGGTTATACATGTTCTGAAAGAATATATGTGAAATGTGCGACCTTCATTTTGTCTTATTGGGATGGAAAATGTTGTGAAATTGGTTGGTTGTGTGATATTTGTGTATTTGACTAGAGTGAGATCATCAATGATGGTTCACTCACTTAGTTCGCAAAACTCATCAAAAATTGTAATGTGGCTTTTCAGGTACCAGACAAGAGACCTAGTTCTTAAGATTTTCTAGAGGAACATTTTGGATTAAGATATGGCTCAAAGGTCTGTCAATTGACATAAGAGGAGTTGTAGATTGTATTATGTAGTTTCTTTGACATGTAGAATTTTTGTATAAAGGATTGTAAACTTTCTCATGTTTGGCAATGTAAATATTTGTTTTAGTGACTACAATGTAAACTTTTGTGAATGAATGAAATGAAGAGTTAAGGTTTTAAGTATTGTGTATTCTTTATAATGCCATTTAAGAGATTATGTTTGCTCTAACATACCATTGTCATAGGATATGTATTTAAATGTCCTATGGATGTTTGGGTATATAGTCTTTGATAGTGGGATGTTACACACAGTATCAACTTGTACCATAAAAAAATGCCAATACCAATTAGTACAAAATCTTCCAATTTGGTACCATTTTTTACTCATTATAGTACCTATCGACTAGATAGTACAAAGTTTTAATAAGCTAGAATCAAGAGTTGGCCCTTTTTTCTTTATTTTGATCAACTTATTCTACAATAGTCAACATTTGTTTTCATAACATCATAATCTAGAGTTGAGAGAATATTGTCCTTTACCAATCTCTAAACCCTTTATCAGGAAATGTAGCTCAATCTTTTATGTTATAATATGTATGAATTTTCTTTTATTTGGGGGTTTTTCTGGTAATATGTTTGGCAATATATAAAGAAGCATGTATCTCATCAGAGGTAAAACACATTCTGTATAAACTATCTGATCAAAGGTAAAACACATCATACTAATATATTTTGCATTAAAAGATAATTTTACAACTGAATTTTCAAATATAAAATTGTAACCTTCTTTATCCAAAATAGATACAGAGATCAAATTTTATCTAAAATATGACATATAGAATGTGTCATACAAAATAAGTTTAAACCCTATATCTAATTTCAAACACGCATCTCCTATTAAGCTTACATCCACTTCTTTGTTATTTACTACCATTAGTTTTTCCTCTTCTTTATTCAGCTTTCTCTTTATCATGAATCCTTGTATTTTGGAAACAACATGACTATAAACTCCACTATCTAGTCACTAAGAATGTGATGTGGCTATAGCAACATTATATTTATGTATTATACAAGCTGAGAAGTTACCTGATAGCTTCTGACTTTCTTTCCAGGTTTTTGCATTTCTAGCATTTGAGCTTCCTATTTCCCTTCTTTTTACAGGAGAAACATCGCATACTTATACTTACTTGACCCCTAATTTTACTAGACTGACCTATATCTTCATATAGAAGAAGTTTAGAATTATTGCATTTAAACTTCTGGGGCTTCATCTTTGCCTTTCCCTTAGTTGCTATTAAGATTATATGAGTTATATTCTTCAATTTCTCTTCTTTAGTAACACACCAAGTAATCAGTTGACTTATTTCCCAAGCTTTATCCTGAGAATTATATGTGGTAACTAGAATACCAAATTCTTATGGAAAGTATGCATAGCTTGGTGTACAATACAAGCATTAAGAATATAAATGTTTAACATTTTCAACTTCGTTTAGAGGTGGACCACCCTAATTATGTATTCCCTCACTCCTCCTGCTCTATCATATCTCATAGAGTATATAGTTCCTTTAATAAGGATCCTAATTCAGAATTAGAGGATACTTTATACCTCTGTGAGACATTATTAAAGAAATCTCTTGCTATGTTTGTCTCTAGAAGTCCACTCAATAATTGGTCTAGAATGGATCTCTTTCTAGTCAAATAACACAACCTGTTTCACCTTTCCCAAGCTGCATATGCTACTTTCTTAGCTCAAATTTGATGGATGTAGTTGTTGGTGGACTTTCTTTGATCATGGTCATATTAATATCTGCCATCTCTAATTCAAACTCTATATCTTGCTTCCATTTATAAAAGTTAAAACTAGTAAGGTTTTAAATGTGACACTGTTATTGTTTACAAAATGGTGATTTCAACATTAATAACATAAATTATCAGCACAAATGTAGGACAACAACGATGCTCAAAGTGAAAAAATAATATCTATACTGAGTTTCTTATCACACATATTATAAAACATTTATGGGCTGAATGCATATTACAGGTAGCTAAGACCTCTACATAAAAATGATTAAAGTATACACCATCAACCTTTGCGATTCTTCCACCTATAGGTGAGTAGATCACTTAAACAATGACCATCCCTTACTAAATGCCTTTATATACATCTCAAAATCTGATATAAGGCCAACACTTAAGGGTAGAATAACCAAATAAGAGACCAGAGACATCGTCTAACATATAAGCAAAATAATCTAAATACTAACTTGAAAGGCCATTTTGGTGACTATATTATCATTATTACTCAAACTATTCCAAAAACATAAGGGATAAACATATATATTATCCTCACATTCATCTGTATGGGCATAAAATATATGACAACTTCCACTCATAAATGCAACATCCTTATGCACAATCTCATTGTCATATCTTAGTCATGAAAATATTATTAACAAACTTTATTTGAAATTTATCACAAAGAAAATCTCAATTAGGGTGATGATCATACGATACTGAAAAATAAATGCATTATATGAGATACTAAAACTATATATATCTCCTTTATTTCAATTGAAATGAATGAAAATTGACTCAATAATAGCTTTGATAACCTTATTTGATTTTTCTAGAGTTAAACCTTATTTATTATTAATTTGATAAGTCTAAAAAATTAAAAACTCATTTTAGAAAATTCATCATCCCTAAAACTTGACCTCAAATAACTTAAGGGACCATTTTGTCAATTTTAGAAATTTTAAGCTTTTTTATCCTTCACAGTGTTAACGTCAGCAACTAACATCAAGACTGTGCATGATGCCTAATGGAGCTTGTAACATATGTGCTCCGCCTCACCTAGCTCTGGATGCATGAGACATATACAGCTCATGCACCAAACGACCCTAACCTTCATGGCATGTGTTGTCCATACACTAAATGCACACAATCACTTCCACCTCCTTCGTGGCATATGAAACATAAGCGTAGTACTTTTAGACTTGGCAACCATCTTAGGTGCATGCGCCTCATGGGCTGAATATGAGTCCAGTGCACCCGAGCCACCCTTGTCAGTTGTTTAGTGCATATGTATCACATGCGTCAGATGCTAAGCGTATCCCAAAAGCGTTTGGGTGTTTCTTTATAGTGTCTTTACCCAGTAGTGGAAAAAAGATGATTTCTGACGACATCTCTAGTGATTTTTTGCTAAAGTCTAGCAACTTTTTGTTCGAAATCAATTAAAGTACTTTTTGGCCTGTTTTTCATGCAAAACTCATCCAAAGTCAATCCAAAAAACAAATATGCAATTTATATACACAAAAGTAGATAAATTCCTTCAGTTTTTTTGTGGAGAACCTTTAAAAAGTCTTCGTTCAAATTGATACAATCATAGAGTAACTTTGATATCATATGTTAGATATAACATGAACCTTAACCTCAAGATCTAACATGAACTTGTATAAATGAAAACAATAGTACTTATTTTGTTGTCTATAACTTGATACATAAGCTCCTCAACTACTTTATGTTGTTGAAGTCTTTCTATACCTTTGTAAATGCATAAACCTCCTAATAGGTCAGAGTAACCTCCTACGGCCAAGTTGATATCATAGCATCCATAACAAATGGGGCTAGAGACCAAGAAGGTGTACCTCATATTACCCATGAAGAGAGGGAAGCCACTCTCATTATCTTCAAATGAAGCCAGACGTGTTCTTCTGAGTGCGAGTTTTGTTTTAAGATTGCATTCTATGTTGTCATTGTCAAGGTTTTTGTTGTTATTTGCCAAGATATGCAGTGTGAGCACTAGAGTAGGAGAAGGACAGAACTGAGTGGTTCTAACAAAGAAAGAGTATGATAAGCAAAAGAAGACAATGGAAAGGTCGGACTTTTTGTCGGAGTATTTGATAGGCAACTTTCAAGTAAAGGGCGAAAACTTAGTCTTGATATTATTAAGAAGTAGGAGCAGATATAGAGGAAGGCTTCACCATCACTGGTTCCTCTATGAAGAGTTTTCTTGGAAGTTTTCATTCATCGTTTTTAAAATTTTTAACTTATTGAAATGAAAGCCACACTGTCAGAGAAAATATGTGCTTATACATTTTAACCTAATTTTTAGATAAAAGGACAAGAAAACAATTGCATACATCCATTAAGAACAAGAGAGAATAAGTCAATGAGATTATTTTTTAGTAAGACTAAGTGTCCGAATTTTGGTTGAGACTTGAGAATAAAGCAATTTTAAAGCTCCAATAACCTAGTAAAACCAACCTTCAGATCTGGACAATGAATCTAAAAAGCAATGTTTAATATTTTGTGTGAAACCTAACTTTATATGCACTTATTTTTTCATTTATTCAAGAAAAGTTGACTGTTTAAAGTTTTTATGAGATATTTTTAACATAATATGAAAGTCTGGGATTGAATTGCCTTAATCATATTTTATCAAAACAGGAAAGTCCTTTCATATTTAAAAAAGGCTTAATTATAAAAAATTACAAATTTTACTCAATTTTATAATTATAGTTCAAATTTTTCAATTTTTTAAATCTAGCATAACATTAGTATCTCCGTTAACATTGCTACGTGGCAAGACACGTCAGACATAAATTTTAAAACAAAAGATCACGTTTCAAAATCTAAATTGTGTGATCATATTAACTCTAAGTTTAGTCCTTTTGCCCTTAGGTGAAAAGCATGATAAGCTTAATGGCTTAACTCATGCTAAGTACTTCATTCATTTCTTTTCCATATTAAAAGCTGGCTTGTTGTTTGCACTATATTTACTTGTTATAGAGAAGATTTACACGAAAGTTTATTGCTTCTCGATGGTAATGGAAATGAGATTAGAGATATAAATTGAAACCACTGCACTAGCCACCATTGGAATGACATTGGAAATGTAGTTGGTATGAGTATTAGTGGTAGCAAGCTTTTATGGAGTCTCATCATCATTTAGGACTATGTTCAAGTCCTTGCCAGAGCCGGCTTGTTCCTGCTGAAGTCTAGCTAAAACTACCTGAGCAACATTAAAGAGATCAGGCCCCACCTTTTCTTCAATAATGCTTATAACAACCTCGGGATTGTTATCATCTTCACATCTTTTGTTATCACACTAATCGACTACAAAGAAGGGAAGTAGAAATGTGGCTTTCCAAAGTTTTTCCTCCTTAGTATGTGCCCTTAAGTGACCACACATTGCCCTTAAAGAAGAAAATGTTTTGCCACAAATAACATGTATCAGAGGAACATCAACACCAATGACCCCAGTGAATCGTCGTTTAGGTCTCACCGCACTGCCACTGACACCAACATCACCTAAATCATCTTTTGAATCTCTTTTCTTTTTCCCACTAGCATCCTCCTGGGACTCACCAGCACTAGCACTCTTAGCAATGCCCTTGTTCTTTTCATAATCACCTCAAGCGTCAATTTCAGTTGGAGCCACAGAAGGAGCATTAACATCTCTTGCAGTAGTATAGATTCAAATGCGGTCTTCTCCTGAGCAGCATTTCCAAAAGTATTTTTCTTGGATCTGCTACTCATCAGAGGGCTTTTCATAGTCAGTCAGTTGGCAAATTCCCATTCTCGTGGTAAAGCAGGCCTCGAGAACATAATAGAAATGAGAGTTAAGGAACTGAATAAAGGAAATAAAAATGAGGAAGAAAAGATCCATATGTGATGCTTGGTGTCTGAAGAAGCATGATACAGTCTCGTCTCCTTATATATGGCATCCTATGTAACATAGTTGACATGGCTTATCACGTCAATTCCATTAACGGAGATATTAACGTCAGGCTAGATTTGAAAAAAAAAATAGAAACTTTGAGTATTTAATTGTCACTTTTAAAATTCATGCTATAATTGCAAAATTGAGTAAAGCTTTAGGTTTTTTTGTAATTAACCCAAAAATGTAATATTTTATCATAATATAATTTAAGAAAAATAAAAATTATATTTATAATTTGTTAAATCTCAAGTTAAAAAGAAAAGAAGAGTGAAAGGTTCTATAAACTTATAAAAATGTCTATTCATTAGTTATTTTTATACCAGTAGTTTTCTTGAATTTGGTATAAAATTATTTCGTAAAAAATAAAATTTCATAATCTTAATAAAAGTTTCATGAAAGTTCTTTCAGGGGTTCTAACAAAAGTAAAAGCCCGTAATAAAGACCCTATGATTGCTAGTAAACATTTTTCGAGGTGTACCTGCACTTATCCAAACAAATTATAATTCACAAAGGTAAGCCTAGAAAATAGTGACGATTAACAAAGAATTACTTTTACATTATATTTAAATTTTATGGATTTACAATTACAAACTTTATCTTTTTTATATTAATATTTGTTCCAGTGAACCAAAAGTGGGGAAATTAGTTATTTTATGAGTTTTTCAATTTAAAAAACAGATGGACTATTAATTTATTATATAATTTATTTAAATTATATAATTCGTATGTATATATTTAAATTTACTTAATATACATTTAAAATATAATAATTACAATAAAAGAAATTATACTTCACTTTAATCTTAAAGAGGATAATTGATATAAATAAAGATGGGTTGTAACTTAAAAGTTTATGATTAAATTTGAGTATTTACTACCCAATATTAAAAATAAATAATTGTGGATCCTGTCTATGCCGAGCATGTGGTGTGGAAGCATCAGATTTGGCCCATTGTAATTTGTAATTATATAAAAACCGGTTTATATGGTGCATTCTCACTCTCTCTTCAATTTCTTATTTCAAGTTGGTGGACCGTTAACCTATGTGGAATGGAATATAATCATAATTTTTTTATAAGGGCTGAAAAGGATAGGAATAATTAATTTGACCAAAGTTATGCCATACATTGATAAGGTACAGCTGCATGTCACCATCCGTATTAGACCTTCTAACCAGATGATGTGTATCCTCCCATCATCTTAATTCCACCAATTAGATTCGATTTGGTGCAGCTAGTGGCCATCAGCTTGTTACTGTCTAATTATTGTCTTAAACTACCGCCTAATTGTTAATCTATATCTAATCTAATTGCTGGTTGTTGATAAGCCAACTGATAAAGTTTGCTTAGTTAGACATAGCAGTCGACTAGGCAACCACTAGAGCAGGCATGAGAACATTTTCAATCTTTTTCTTCCAACAGCTTTGTTGGTTCGTCTTGGGCTCTAAAGTTGGAAATTTTAATCTACAAAACACAGAAGACATTGAGCGTGGAATAACAAGGCCAAACTTTATCTACTTTGTGTATTAGTATTTATAGCAATGAGACATTATTCCAAAAGATTACAGATTACACGCAATATCTATCGGTTACAACAAGATGAGAGATTTTCTCAACAAATAAGATAAACATTTCAAGTGATTACTACTGATTATGTTCATTATTTTTAGTAACAGCAGTAGCACAAATCTCGGACTCAAACATTATCTTTTGAATTGGTAGTTCCGATATGCCCCCACAAGCTCAGAGGAGGAGATGCAACGGTGAGCTTGGACTGCAATCAAAGAAATGAAGCCAATGGAAGACCCTTGGAAATAATATTTGTAATATGAGCTTGAGACAGAATATGCCGAACTCTAAGATCATCCCTCTCTACCTTTTCACGAGTAAAGTAAAAATCAACTTTTATGTGAAAATTGGGTCCGCTATAAGATACGTGGCAGATAGATTATTGCAAAATAATAGACGAGCTTGAGGTAGAGATATTTGAAGCTCCTGAAGCAAATCTTGAAGCCATATGACTTACTAAGAGCTAAAGCTCGATACTTGGCTTCGGTACTTGATCTGGTCACCCCCTTTTGCTTCCAAGAAACCCAACTAGTGAGGTCCCCTCCAAAACAAACACAAAACCCTCAACTAAAATGACTATCAAAATCTCCAGTGTAATTTGCGTCTGAATAAATGACAATACTAGGCTGAGTGAAAAGACGAATATTAAGCCTAAGAGTAACAGTGCTTTTTAAGTAACGAAGAATTCATTTTATTGCTTGTTTATGAGTTTATATGGAACTATGCATAAACTAACAGACTTTGTTGACAAGAAATAAAATTTCTGGCCTAGTAATGGTAGCATATTGTAAGGCATCAATTACACTACGATATAAGCAAGAATCAAAGAAAAGTGGCTTTCATTATTTAATGATAAATGTAGTACTGCCAGAGTCGAAATAGGCTTACAATCATCCATATGATTGCATATTATCTAGTCTCTGACAAATTGCATTATAAAACCCATTATGGTCATGACGAACATGAATGCTTAAAAAATTACCTAAATCTTTCAAAGAAAATTTAGCATCTAAATCAGTAATAAATTGCTCTAAAAATTGATTATATTTTGCAATAATCACTATTTCATCAACATATACTAAAACATACGAGACGAAGAACCACACTGATGAAAGAATAAAGAAAAATCTAAATGACAACCTTTGAAATCATATGAAAATCTCAAAGGGGATGAAATCAAGTACATGGTGCTTGTTTAAGACTGTAAATTACATTATTTAAGAGAAAAACATACCCAAGATGCTCTAGATCTTTTAATCCTGGTGGATAGGCCAAATAAACTCATTCCTAAAAGTCACCATTTAAAAATTCATTATTTATGTTAATTTGATGAACACTCCATTCATGAGTAGCAGCTAAAGATAAGATCAAAAAAATAAAACTAAATTTAACTACAGGGCTAAATGTGTCAAAATAGTCAATGCTTACTTATTAGTAAATCCCTTAAGCAATAAATTGAGCCTTACAATGTTTAGTTGTGCCATCCAGATGGATTTTGATCTTATAAACTCATTTACTCCCATAAATGTTGGCTTTAGGTGGAGTGGGTATTAAAGTCCATGTTTTATTTTTGTGGAATGTATCAAGTTTAAGTTGTATGACTGTATGCCACTTAGGGTGCTTGGCAGCTTATTTGTAACTGGGTTGTCTCTTTCTTGAGAATATGTATAGATAAAGGAAGAGGATGATGTAATGAACTTAGAGCTCGAGGATTGAGAGAATTGGTTTGAGTACATGTTTACATGGGATGAGTTGAGGTAGCAGATGGACAAAGACAAGGAAAGACATCAAAGCTGGGTTGAGTAGGTTGTTGTACATACGAAGATGATGTAGGGACGAACTTTAGAGATTATGTGTTTACAAAAGATAAGTCACCAGTGCGTTGGAGAGGAGATAAGTACGTAGAAGGCAGATGGATCGTGTGGAGCAAGAGAAACATGTGTAGAAGTATAAAGGGATGATGATGTAGATTATTGAGATAATGAGAAGGGAAGTTAGGACTCATAAAAAACAACACTACATAGAATATAAGTACTAAAATTAGGAGGATAAAATAAACATACACCTTATAACGAGAACTATAAGCGAGAAATATAAAAGGCTTTAATCTAAAATCTATTTTGTTTGAATTTTAAGGATGACGATAAAGTAGAAAAGGCAACCAAAAGTGAAAAGATGATAATCAGGGAAACAATGATATAACAATTGAAATGAAGATTTGGATTGAAGAATAGGTTTAATGGTCTGATTACTAAGATAAACAACAGTACCAAAGGGTTATTCCTAAAAATTAAATGGCAAATTATCATGGGAAAGAAAAGAGAGCCCTTTGTCAACAATTATCTTGTGACGAGTTTCTACAACCCCATTTTCTTCAAGTTTATCAAGACATGGATATCGATGAACAACATTGAAAGATTGCAAAAAAGAAGTTATTCTCCGATACTCTCTACCTCAATTATTTTGTATTTGTTTGATTTTTTTATTAAGTTATGTATCAACCATAACCAAGAAATTTTTACATGCATCAAAAACTTGACCTTTGTTAGAAAGAAAATAGATCCAAATAAATTTGGAATAATCATCTAAAATTGTACAAAATTATAACTTTCATTAGTAGAGGAAATTAAAGCAGGGCCCCAAACATCATATTAAATGAGTTTAAATGGAGAAGTAAAAAACACATAAAATGACTCTAGAAGTTGAAGATGAATTTTTCCTAACTGACAAGCACCACAAATGCCAAAACTTTTATTCGACGCTGGAAAAGAAAAACTAAAACAAATTTGGTGTATAACTTTTTTATGCGAGTGACCTAAACAGTTGCTCCAAATATACAAAGTAGCTCGCTCCCCTATGAAAGCAATTGATGATGAAGAAAAACTAGGTACCACTGATAGATTAGTAGAGTGACGATTGGTATATGGTAGAGGAGATGATGAAGGTAGATGATAAAGCCCTTGATCATGCACTCCCTAAAGTAGCACTTTGCTCTTCAATGTCTTAACAAAACAATAACTAGGTAGAATTATAACACAATACTTTTTTATATTTTATAAATTAGGATATGCCAAAAAGATTTTTAGTTATGGCAGGAGCAAGGAAACAATAGAAAATTGAAGAGAAATTTTTAATTTTTTATAGGTAGATTAGTAAAGTCAACATGAAGAATAGGAATGATATTACCATTAACCATTTGAATTTGATCGCCACCATTACCGTTACTGTGGACAACAAGATTACTAAGAGCAGTTAAATGGTTGGTTGCTCCAAAGTCAAAATAACAGTTATAAGCTGGAGAATTGATAGCAAAAGTGGTGGAAACCATAGTCGTGATTGGAAGAGAATTAGTTATATGTCTAATATAACTATAATTGAATTGACTATAGCAACCCAAAGCTTGATGTCCAACCTTAGAGAAAATTTGATCAATCATCTTCGATTTGCCATTGTTAGAATTATTGTTGGAGCATATACCTTTGCCACTAGAACCTTGACCCAACCAGCCTAATATCCATCATAACTTACTTAACCACAAAAATTTCCACCATGACAAGATTAATTTCTTTGTGTTGGTTGTAATTGGTTACGTTAAATAGTATATGTAGAATGAAGAGGGGCTTGTTGATTTCCCTCCAAACGAGCTTCTTCTTATAAAAGAACTCTAAAAAAAAGTGTCTACTGAAGGTGTGTCAACAAGGACACAAAATGAAGTGACTAAGGAGCCATATTTAGGATTTATCCCATAAAGCATGTTTTGCTCAGAATCAGCTTAAGGTACATGCTCATTTAAAGCTACTAGTAGATCAACTATGGAAGGTTTCTTTTTGACATAATTGAAAATAAACACCTAATGATGTTATTTTAGTTTTAATCGCAAGTGTAATTTTCATAGAAATTTTCTCATAATTATTTATTCTGGCCTTAACATGGGTAACGGGATGTTACATATAGTATAGCTATAGCTAGCACTAATGAGTACAAATCGATTGCACAAGAATTAAAAGTACTAATATTTACCATTTTTTATTATCTAGTATAAAAAAATTATGGAGTTTATGATTAATTAAATTCAAAACTAAAATAAATATACTCAATTGACTAACTAAAATGAAGATTAAAATAAGAAAGAATCAAAGAAGACAATGGTATCCGAACTTTAAATCCTTCTAAGACTTCTCATGCAATCATGATTTCACTACTCAATTTAATTTATAGTTTATTGGGCCGTAAAAATTTCTTAATTATGATAATATCTTTCTCAAAATTATTAATATCTAATCCTCAGTTGATTAACTAAAATCTCTTTCTAGTTGAAACCTGTAAGATTACTTTAATCAATTTATAAATTTCTTTAATAGGTTTAACTCTAATTTAAAACTCCTTTTAGTTGTATTAGATCTAATCATACATTGAAATTTTCAATCTCAATGGCATAAGATCATACATTAATCAACATGTTAGCAATATCAATTCAAAGATAACTAAAAACGCATAATTAAATCTCAATGAAACTAAAGAATGAGTTATATTAAAACAAAATCACTAAAAGGTCTATCCCAAGATTCGTTTAATCCAATTACTAACAAAGGTTTAATTCCTATTTATAAAAGACATAACATCAAAAATAAAAGAAAATTAGAAAATCAAAAGAAAGAATTCCCTTTTAATCTTTATGAAAGTGGTAATCCACTTTAAATATGTTTCATTTCTTGTTCTTCATTTTTTATCATCCTAAGTCGTCAATATATGCTTTCCTGAGCCTCTCTCTCTCTCTCTCTCTCTCTCTCTCTCTTAATTTTTCCCTTTTATAGCTTGAAAATTACGGTTTTTAAAGTGGAACAGTCACGCACATGACCATATGCATAAGTGTGTCACTCAATCTCATTTCAATTCTTCAAAAATCCCCAAAAACACTATTTCAGAAATCTATATGGTCTAGGACATAGCCATCTCCACCTCCACATGGTTGTATCTCAACTAGGTCACTACCTTAAATGACTACTAGTACCACTCTTGAACTTTGACCTTTTTATTGGTACAAAGCCAATGGAGTAACGTTATTTATACCCTTTTATTCTCATTTTCTACTTTTTATTTTTTATTTTTTTTATTTTGTTTTCTTTATATATATAAGGTAACGAAATGCTCAGAAAGAATTCGTAGTTAACTAAATGTACATATAAATTATATATAAAGTATCAAAATGCAAATTAAGTATCCATTATCAAAATTAATGAACTAAATTTAAATCACTTAATCAAATAAAACTCATAACTATTTGCCTAAACAACTTAAAACACAATCACAACTAATCTCATAATGAATCATCTTGATCAACATCCTCTTTAAAAAATCCAAATTATTCACTATTAAGCTAATTATAACAAAATTGGCTAGCTTGGATATTGATTGAGCTTCTGAATGCATTTCATCATGTCTCTCGTTTCAAGCTTTCAAATCTGCAATAAGTGACGACGTATTATGGTCCCCTTGAGAATAATATCATCTCCATCCTTCCATTTTGTTTCATGGCCATGAAAATGAGTTCTCAAATCTTAAACGCAAGCCTTAATACAAGATCAAGAAAGAAAATTATAATGACAAATAAATAAACACAAAAATAGAAGAAACAAAAACTAATTAAAAGAAAAAATGACTAGATTAATAAAAATAAGGTTATCATAATATTACAGTCCTTGGTAATAGTGCTAAAAACATGATGTTATTTTCGTTTTAACCACAAGTCCATGATATAGCTATAGTTAACACTCGCGAGTATGAGTCGATCCCACAAGAACTAAAATTACTAGTACTTATTGTCTTTCTATTATCTAATCTAACAAATTGTGATGCTTATGATAAATTAAATTCAAAATTAAAATAATAAACTAAAATAAATCAACACAATTGATTAACTATAATGAAGATTAAACTAAGAAATAATAAAAGAAGATACTGTACTTGGACTTTGAATCCTCCTAGGACTTCTCATGCAATCATGATTTAACTACTTAATTTAATCTATAGTTTATTGCATCATAGAAATTTCTCAATTATGCTAATATCTTTCTTAAGATTGTTAGCTTCTAATCATTGGTTGATTAAATCTCTCTTTAGCTAATACCCCTAAGATTGTTTTAATCGATATGTGAATTCCTCTATTAGGTTTAACCCTAATATATAAGATTTATGTCAACCTGTCTCTAGGTTTGCATACAACTCCTTCAATTATGCTAGATCCATTCATTCATTAAATTTCCCAATCTCAATGACATGAATCATAATTGAATCAAATTGCCAGCAATATTAATTCAAGAATAATTAAAAATACATAATTAAATCTCAATGAAACTAAAGAATGAACTAAATTAAAACAAATTCACTGTAAGATCTACGCCGAAGTTCATTTAATCCAAGTACCAATAAAGGTTTAGTTCCTAATCATAGAAAAAGTAACATCAAAACAATAGGAAAACTAAAAAATCAAATGAAATATTGTAAAATCCATTTTAATCTTTATAAAATCTACTTTAGAATGATGATAATCCACTCGAAGTATGTTTCCTTGCTTGTTCTTTATTTTCTTTTTCATCCTAGGCCATCAATATTTGTTTTCCGGAGCCTACATTAAACCTCTCACTTTTTTCTCTTAGTTTTTCCCTTTTGTACCTCAAAAATTAGGATTTTTAGAGTGGACTCGGTCACCCACATTGTTTTGTATATGATCGTGTCCCTTAATCTCACTTTAATTCTTTAAAAATCATGCACAAACACAATTCTAGAAAGCTACACAATCATGTCCATGTCCGCACACATTCATCCCTCAAGGACAACTTCAATCCTTCAATGTTTTTTCTCGATTTTGTCTAATTTCTACTCCTTTCAACCCTTGAAGGTAATTAAGACCTAAAAACATAATAAGAACAAATTATGCACCAAAAAAAGCTTTCAAATAAATAAACAAAATGCACTAAACACATGATTAAAAATATCGTCTATTAAGCATTTATCAACATCCCTCCTTACTAGAATGTTGCAAGTTGCATCTTTAGATGCATAATACGAGCCTTTAGTTGAGGCTTGAAGGTTCTTGCCAGCATAAGCAAACCTTGACGAGCTGTAGAAATACAACTTGTGTGGCCTAGACGATGTTCGTTAATAAGAGACCAAATCCATAAGAGAAATCCTTTGTCTTGATGCTTCTAGGTTATGTGTGCCATATTCACAATCATAATCCCATTAGAATTAACAAGTTGAGGTGTTGAAGCATCATTGTGCAACACTACATTGTGATCTAAATCGTACACTTCCAAGGTAGAAAGAACTGTAAGAGCCCAAAGATGATAGTTTTCTTTGTCCAACTTAAGGTGAAAATTAGGATTACTAAAGGAATTATTTTGGCCGTTAAGGGCAAAAATTAATTGTTTATTGTTATTAGATGAGTTATCAGTAGCCATAGAAGCAAGGAATCAGTTTGGAAGCTTAAGATCAAAAATAGTGAGTCTAAGCTTTGATACCATATAAAACACAGAAGATACTGAGCATGGAATTGCATGCCAAACTTTCCCTGATCTTTGTATTAGTATTTATAGCAATGTGTACATCATTCTAAAAGATTACATATTATACAAAATCTATCGATTACAATAAGGTGAGAGATTTTCTTAGCAAATAAGATAAATATTATCAAGTGGTTACTAGATGCATATGTTTATTATTTTTGGTAACAATACTAGCACAAATCTTAGACTCAAGATTATCTTTTAAACTGGTAATTTTGATATAATCATATTTAAACCTATAGTTAAGTTTTGATAAAAAGAAAAAGGAATAAACATATTTTAGTTTTTTAAATTATCATTGTCTTTCTTTGCAATTTTTTAACAATTAAACTTTTTATATTTGGGGTTAATTATAAAAAAATTCAAAATTTACTCAATTTTGCAATTATAACCCGAACTTGAAAAAGTTGTAACTAAATACTTAAACTTTCAATTTTTTCGCATCTAGCCAAATGCTAGTATCTCTGTTAACATTGATGATGTAGCAATCTACATAAGACAAAAACCCTAAATCATTGTACATGTCAGACTTAATTAAACTAATTAATTAGGTATTCCTTTTCCTCATTTCTCTTTTCACCACCAACCCTTTCATTCTCTCCCTCTCATTTCATTTTTCACATTAATTATACAAACTTTCTCTTTTAATTTTTTGTCATTTTTATTGTCATATTACACACCCTCAAGAAACACTCCTTAATGGCTCCTTGTCTCTTTGCTTTTTTCGACAAGAAAGTATTAGTACCTCTTCAAACGACATTCATGGGACAATGATGTTTGACGCATCGATCAAGGACTAGCACCGAGGAGGGTAGTGTTGATGAAGTTGTTCTCATCTTAGGGGTGCAAAATATCATCGGAGATAGAGTTGTCAAGGCTAAGGAGAGGAGATTTTGCATTATAAGCAACAATGATAGTGTTGGCATTTCATATGGATTATTGGGACTATATGGGTTGGAAGGACCCTTATGGGCCTAGACAATGGATAGACAAGCAAAAGGCATATGTTGAGGCATTGAAGCTTGATACTATGTTTATACCTCATGTTGTTGTCAGTGGCCCGTGGCTCGGCCCTTCTGACAGGTTAACCGACGTCGTTTTGAAAAAAATAGGCGGGTCACAGGCTGGCCCGGGCCGGTGTGATCTGGCCAACCTGGACCAAAAATAGCTAGGGCCAGGCCAGACTATAATTGTCATCCCTAATTGTTCAAAAAAGGGCTCAGTGTGTTCCCAATGATGAGAAGCCTCTCTTGTCTATGTGAAAAGGAGCTAAAAATGTTTGTAGGTGGTCGAAGAACACTTTGTCATGTGAAAATGAGCAAAGAAAAGGTGTGTGACCGAAAATTCCAATTTGAAAGGGTAACAGACTGAAAGGGAGTAATTTAGGGTTTTAACCATTTTCTTTTATTTTTCTTTAATTTGTTTAATTTTACTTATTTAGTTTAATTAAGTCTGACTTATACAATTTTATTCAACTATAATAATACATGTTTAGATTTTTGTCTTATGCAGTTTGTCATGTTAACAACGTTAACAAAAATAATAACGTTACAGTTAGATTTGGAAAAAAAAAATTGAAAGTTTGAACATTTAATTTTCAAATTTTAAAGTTCGAGCTATAATTATAAATTTGAGTAAAATTTGAGATTTTTTGTAATTAACCCTTTAATTTATTCTTTAAATGTTACTAATCACTTTATATTAATATTATCATTATTGTCCTTAATAAAAATCCCACATTATCAACAAATATAAAGTGGGTGTTCAACTTAGATATATACATGAAAATTCTTTTAAATACAATAAAAAGTCCTACCATGAAATAATTAATGAAACTCAAAGTATAGTTTAAAACTTTAAAAACTAAAATCAGGTAACATTAATTTATATCACTTTAAAATATAATTATAAAAAAGGAGAACCGGGCAGTGGAAAAGATAAAATGGGCAGCTTCCCAAAAAAGCCCAAGCAACCTTTTTCCATGCACTACTACTTAATTGGATGTTTTCTCCCGTTCTCTCCCCATCATCAATTGGTAATTTATATCCATATTGTCCCAAAACCCAAGCAAAGTAACATTTATTCACAAACTATACATATACACACCAAAAATATTTAACGAGTACAGCCGCCCAAGCTAACCTATAATGTGTAAGCCTGAGCAAAAGAAAATTCCCACATTGCCATTCTATGCTCACATGCTATTAGGTTGGCTTTTATTCAAGGAAGCACAAACCATAGAAGCTTGTGCATTGTATACATGTTCCTGCCATTAATTGGAAAGTGTCATTTAAATTTAAAAGGTTGATGGTTTTGATGGTAATTGGTCGGAGAAGCGCTCATTTCTTTTTGTTGGTTTAGAGAAAAACAGAGACACCAAAGGCCTGTGATCCTCACTCTGAGGCATTGCAATCATGAAACTTTCGCCGTCCACTATGGGGTTGCTACAACTGAGATTCTGACTCTGCCTCACTTCACATCTCTTTTAAGCCAAGATACTTTTATAACAAATAAAACCCACGTTCCTCTCAATTTGATCCAAAAGCGTACTCATCATATCAGTATCCCAAACCCACGATTCTAAGTCTCTCTATCTGTTCCTTACACTTAGCAGCGAAGCCAAAGTGGGCCTGTCCAAAACCTGTGATGCTTGCCAGGCATTACAAAACAATTTTTACAGAAATATCAGAAGCAAATCAAGCAATGTCATTACTGGCATCTAAGTCATCCAACTTGATGATCTATCTTCACCTGACCATCCAAAACTCGCCTGTTTTTGTGGACCTAACATTCATTGGGTAGTGAACAAGTAATAGGAATATGCCATGTCAGATTACATAAATCCCATATTACGTTTGGCAGGTGAATTTTACTTATGAATTAAGCTGTTATCAACTAACAAAGCTAGCCCTCACTCCCAAAGTAGAAAGCTTTAACTTATTCTTTTAAACAAATAAGAAAAATGACCAGAATCCATCATCAAAGTTGTGCTCCTACGTCATCACCCCTCCCATTCTCGCACGAGCAAGCTTCATTTTCTCTATTTAAACACAACAACTTTGTTTTCTTCCCATATCCTCCAACCCCATTTCGTTGCACTGCATTAATGGCTACCATAGCCCTATCCAAGTCCTTCTCTGTTTTCTTAATTTTCGCGCTGTGCACTTCTTTGCATAGCTCGATAGCTGTTGAACCATTTGCCTGCGACCCCAAGAACGGAGCTACCAAGAACTTCCCCTTTTGCCAAGTAAAGTTGGCGATACAAGACAGGGTTAGAGATCTCATTGGAAGGTTAACACTACAGGAGAAGGTCCAGTTGTTGGTGAACAATGCTGCGGCTGTTCCACGACTGGGGATTAAAGGGTACGAGTGGTGGTCTGAGGCTCTTCATGGTGTTTCCAACGTCGGACCCGGGACTAGATTCGGTGGGGCTTTTCCTGGTGCCACTAGCTTCCCTCAAGTTATCACTACCGCCGCCTCTTTCAATGCAACATTGTGGGAGGCCATTGGACGGGTAAACACTCTTTAGTTTATCTTAATCATTGTCTCAGTGGATTATTATTAGATTGTATATCACTGTCCTAAACTATGAGGAGTGTCCTACTCCTTGGTGTTGCTTTTTCTTTTGGAATAAAGGCTTTTAAAACTGTTTTGGAACAATATGTTCACGGTGAAGACAGCCCTTTTGCCATGAAAACTGTCACCTGTGTCTTGCAATTTGCTTGGCGGATCATAGAATAATAAATTCAAGCCACAAATGTTTCATGAACAAATCGAAGTTGATCACCAATGAATCCCACATTTAGTGTTTGTGGGCCATAGGCTGAACATCTTTTATAGGGACAGCTGACAACTACGATGCGACTATTGTACCATATATATGTTGAACTTAACATTTGCTTATCTTATTATATATCATATGCCGTCACCATCAATTTTTTAATGGTATTATTTTTCCAACGCCAAAATTATCCAATCTCCATCGAGAAGCATTACTTTTTCTTCTTCTGATCACTTTATTCAGTACAGGTAGGACAACTTGGGGTTACAAAACAAGAATTAAAAGAGGAAAAAAGAAAGTAGAGATTAAGCATTCCACTTTGTCTTGCATCTAATCAATGAGTCCTCCAACTTGCGCATACAATAATCAGTCATCAGAGACATGTCACTTCGAACCAAGTTGCGCAATTTAGATCAGACATGGTTGGGATACTAATGTACGCCTGTGGGTCGCAGGTCGTGTCAGACGAAGCCAGAGCAATGTACAACGGAGGGATGGGCGGGCTCACGTATTGGAGCCCAAACGTGAACATATTAAGAGATCCCAGGTGGGGCCGGTCACAGGAGACCCCCGG
>JANZXP010000004.1:5960625-5972817 GCA_027576715.1 Erythroxylum flavicans
TCTAAATGACATAGGCTCAAGGTCAATCTGTATATATGCCCAATGACCTTTAAATGCTTAAGATTGACACAAATCTTTAGACTTTCTTACATATTATGACAATGTATGATAATACGTATTACTGATGATAAGCAATGATCATCTTTATTGATGAATCATCATATCGTTATAATACATCAAAACGCACAAATGTACATAGAACAAACATAACGATCTTCTAACTAACAGTGACTAAGGACTTCAAAACACCCATACTGTATACTTGTCTTCCCAACACAAGTGGGCTAAGTTCTTTAGTTAAAAAATCGACTTACAGTTCCTCAGTCCTTAAATGCTCCAAACCTTAATTTCACCTTTTCGTATTGACTACTTCATGGTCAAATATTTGACCTCAAAATGCTAAGACCCTATAATATTCAATGTTATTAAATAATACAGCAGCTTGATTATCTCATTACAACTGAATGAGTCTAGCCACTGAATCAACCACAGATAACTCAGAAATCAAATTTCTGAACTAAACCCTCTGTGAAGCACCCCATAGCATGCACTCTACATACATGGTTGAGGAAATCACCCATGTCTACTTGACACTGTTCTATGACATTGTACCGTCTGTAATCTTAAAAAATTGTAACCTTATGTGAACTTTCGAACATCCAGACACAGCTTAATTTGAATATGAATTCCCTACGAGGTTTAGTCTGTTGACTTTTTTATAAGTCAACATATAATCCTTGATTCCCTTTAATTATCTAAACACTCGCTTGACTGCATTTCAATGGCCTACATCTGGGTTAACCAGATATTAACTAAACAGTCAAACAGTAAATGTAATGTCCTGTCTAGTACATTATGTACATAGCCAAGCATACATCAGGCTATCAACCATACTAGAATACGGAACATTCCTCATAACCTCTCTCTTTACTTTATTTTGGATACTGTGCCAAAGATTATTTCTCACTATGAGAGATAGGTGCTACGACAAGTTTACAGTTAACCGTATCAAACCTTTGTAACATATGCTCAATGTATGCACTCTGTGAGAGGTATGATGAGTGTTAAGATCTGTCTTGGTGAATTTGAATACCTAGGATAAAAGATGTTATGCCAAGGTCCTTCATGTCAGGGTTCTTGACTAAAAGTTGCTTAACATTATACAACATGATCAAGTAATTTAACGTGAGCAATATATCATCCACATGTTGTAATAGGAAGATAACTTTGCTCCCCCTGACCTTATAGTACAAGCATCATTTTAATTTTATTTTCCCATGAAGCCAAAAAGAGGTAATAACCTTATCAAATGTAAGGTATCACTTTCAAGAGGTTTGATGTAAATCATATATTGATCTACATGATACACAAACCATGTCAGTTCCGTCTGGATCCTGAAATCCTTCAGGTTGTACCATATAGACCACTTCATAAAGGTCTTTATTCAGGAAAGCAGTTTTAACAACCATCTAATGTAACTCTATATCATTATGAGCTTCAATTTCCATAATCACTCAAAATGTATCATTCGAGAATACCAGGGGAAAAGTAACATTCAAGTCAACATTTCTTACTGAGTGAACCATCAGGCAACTGAGGAGTCCATAAACTGCTGAACTTTATCCTGAAATCCTTTAGGTCTTAAAACTTCATTTACAACTGACAGTTTTGCAGTTCTGTTTCAAAATCAACTAGCTCCCAGACCTTACTATGCTTTATGGCTTGCATCTCATTAGTCATTACACCCACTACAATTTCGCATTGGGTTCAGAAACAGCTTCTATAAAAGTAACTGGATTCGTAACATGTCTAATATCATAGTCCTATTCACCTAATAGACTATGTAATCAGATGGAATAACAGGTCATCTCACTCTGGCGGAACTTCATAACTGCATTAGATCTTGTACCCCTAGGAACTTCTGTGTGTATAAGTATGGGTTCTTGTTCTTGTACAAACACGGTATAAAGACCTAGATCCACTTGATCTAACTGTATAAGTAACGGGTACTTAATAACTGTAGTATCCACCCTATTATCATTCGAAGGGTCAAAGGGCCAAACATCATCATAGACATCGTATTCTAGAAACTTAGCTGTTTGTGATTCCATTATTCTGGTCCCTCCTTCTCTACAGTAAGATCTGTAGCCTTTAGAGTGATCAGGATATCTTACTAAATAACAATGAGCATATTGAGCATGCAATTGTTCTTTATAAGGATTATACTACCTCGATGGGGCAGTCTCATATATGAATGTGTGCAAGGTTAGTTTTCACACTTTTAGATAATCAAGTAGATTAGTCTTGTCCTGCATTGACTTCTACAAGTCCTTTAAAGTGCGATTATGCCTTTCGACAACACACCATTTTGCTCAAGACTACCCGGCATAGTGAGCTAAGTCGCTATCCCAACCGATTCCATATATATGGCAAATGAACCTTTTTAAGTCCTAAAACACTATATTTGCTATGATATTCTCCTCCATGGTCAGATCTAACACTCTGAATGAATTTTCCTAATTGGTTCTCAACCTTCAATCTTTAAGCAAGAACATATAACTGTAATGGGAATAATCATCAACAAATGTCAGATTAAATTTGAAATTACACAATGCAACTGTATAAGGTCTGCTGATATCTTTATGTATCAGACTCAACAAGTTAAAAGCATGAGTTGACCTTAATATCCTTATTAGTCAACTTATCCTTGTAATAGTCAACACATGTTCCCAGATCATCATAATCTATAATTGAGAGAATGCTTTCCTTAATCAATTTCTCAACCCTAGCTCTGGAAATGTGGCTTAAACTTTTATGTCACACCATGTATAAATTTTCATTCATTAGGGTCCTTCATTTTATGACTTGTTTAGTAAGATATGAAGAAACATATATCTAATTCGGGGTAAGACACATTCTATACAAACTATATGCCGAGAAAGTTGTACCATTATGTTTTGCATTAAACAACAACTGTACAACAAAAGCATTAAATACAAAACGTTAACCTTCTTTGTCTAAAATTGATCAAAAGATCACATATGAAATGTGTCCCGTGAAAAACAAAATGCACCTTACGACAAGGTTTATTACATACATTTCCCATAGATATTTCGTCCACTTCTTCATAGTTGTCAACCAACAGTTCCTCCTTCTTTTTAATTGGCTTTATCTTGGATATAAACCTTTACATTGTGGAAGCTTCTTGATCAGATACTCCACTATATAGCTACCAAGTACTTAATGCGACTATCACAAATCAGATTCATAAATTGATAAGCTAAGGAGTTGTCTGATGGTCACAGTCTTTCTTTTTAGACCTCATACTGCTGGCTTCTTTATGTCATGTAGACCTTTACCAGTACTGAATTGACTAGCATCAGTATGTGGAGAAGATTTAGTCTTTTTAACTTTGATCTTAGCAGGCTTTATCTTTGCCTTTCCTTTAGTTATTTCGAGGGCTGTAAGAGTAGCGAGCTTGAGTTTTCTTCTCCTTAGCAACGTATTAGGTAATTAAAACATTGAAGTCTCATTCTCCATCTTATGAATAATATGACTTCACCAGTTTACTTAACTTTGGAGGTAGTGTATTCAGAGTCTGATGAACTATGAAGACATCAGGAAGAGGAATGTTTAACATCTTCAGTCTACTGTGAAGTTGGATCATTCTTGATATGTTCTTCTTTACTCCCCCTTCTCCCGTATACCTCATGGACAATAATTCTTTCATTAAGGCACTTGCCTCAACATTAGGTGAGACTGTGTACCTCTGGCAAACATTACCAAGAAATTACTTCACTATGTTTGTGTACGGAAGTCCACTTAGCAGATAGACAGGAATGGATCTTTTAATGGTCATAAGACTTAATCTGTTAGACCGATCACAGGCTTCAAAGGTTGCTTTATGAGCTTTCGAGCTCATGGATGTAGGTAGAGATGACATATCCTTCTGTATGGTCATATCAACCTCAGCTATCTCCATAGCATTCAATGCATCCTCTGTCCACTTCTTCATATTGAAACTGGTCAAGGTTTCAATAGTGACACTAATTTTATTGACCAAAAAGGTGACTTTATATTAACTTTCTATAAATCAATTTAAATGTAGGACAACAGCGATACTCAAAGACATTAAATAGTATCTTTAGTGAAAATCCGATCACATATATTATGAAACACCTTTGAGCAGAATATATAATATTTGCAATTAGACCTCCACATAAAAGCGATCAGAATACAAATCATCAACTCTCATGACACTACCACCTTTGGGCGAATAAATCACTTGAGCAACACCTTTCCTCCATCTAATGCTTTTAAGCACATTTCAAAATGTTATGTAAGGCCAACACCTTTGGGCAGAATAACCAAATATAAAATCTGAGACATCCCCTTACATGTAAGCAGAACAATTCAAAATATTAACTTGAAAGTTCACTTTGGTGACTACGTCCTCATCAGCACTCAAAAATTCCACAAACACAAGGGATACATCTTTCTCACATTCTTGATGGACATATGGTATGTGACAATGTAACATTAATAAATGTAAAAAAAACCTGAATGCACAGTCTCATTGTCACACACTCAGGCTGAAGACATGAAAACTTCATTTGACACTTTCGTAAAAGAAAAATCTCAGTAGAGTGACTATCGTGCATTATTGGACACTGAACCAACCGCTCGAGACACAAGAATCTCATGTATCTCCTTTACGGCAAGTTTGTTGCACAAGAATTCACTCAAATATGGCTTCAAAATGTCTTAAAACCTTTTTCGAGTAACTATCATGCAATCCAGAACACTAAACATGAGAGCCGAGACAAGAAAACTTGAAGTATCTCCCTCATGTGATGTCCGAAGCATGAAAATTCTAATTGGATTCAGAACACCTTAATTCCTTTTCTTGAAGTTAAACTTTAATTTATTACTAATGTAATAAAACCAGAAAAATGTAAAAATTCACTTTATAAATTTCTCGGACCTGAAAACTGACCCAAAACACCCTGGGGCACCTTTACGGGAAAATCAAAATGTTTGTGTTTTTTTTTAAAATTACTGTAGCACGTCCGTACGGCCTATGTCAGCATGACATTAGCCTAGCGTCAGCCGCGTGTCGGTGCGAACGGCACTACTGGAGATGGGTCTGGCGTGTGTCATGCATGCTCGCCCGATGCGTAAATACGCTCACACACGCGAGCGCATGCATCACACGCGCCAGGCACACGTCCGGTCTGTATTTGGCCACGTGTTTGGCTAGGGGAGCTTTCACCGACGGGCACGTGTGCTACTCACACCTGACAATGAACAGTAGCGACGAGGTTGCACACTTTAGACACATCGCCCCTCATCGCTACTGTTCATTGTCAGGCACGTGTAGCATACGTGCCCGTCGGTGAAGCTCCCCTTGCCAAAAAATGGAGATTTTCGGCGAGTTTCTAGTCAGATTTTTGCACTCCCGGGCTCGTTTTCTCTCTGTTTCTCAAGGTTAAACACATGTATACTACTTTCATGCAATAAAAATCAAGAAAAAATCGAGAAACAGAAGTTAACTCTCCGAAAACTTTATGGAGAGAAAAACTGAAAAATCTTCATTTTTAACCACCCGATCACGTCACCTCTTTGATATCACGTGTAACACGTAACGATATCTTAGTTACGTATCTCGAATCGAACGTAAAAGGGCAATAAACGAAGAAAATGCAGAAAATACCTAACTTTGGTTCCATAACTTCAAACGAGCTTTACGAAGCCGAAACGAGTGCGAATCCACTGCCGTCTTCATGGGAATCCATCACCAGGACGCGGTCAACGTATTTCTATAGTTTTCTTAAAATGTAAGCTCTCTTAACGAATTAGAGAATTCTTATCCTTACGAATGATATGAGCAACTTCAGGGGACCTTAACCTTTATATATAACTTCCATATCGGGCTTCCCATCACAAGTCCAATATGGATCTGGTTCACACTAATAGCGGTCCATTTTTTACCCGGACTTCGACCCATTGATTTATATCATTTATTGAGCTACTTTATTATCTTTATTTGGATCAAATTACGCAACTTAACTGATAAATTATTTTAAAAATCGAAATTACAATTAAATATTGTCCAATTTTATGATAAAGGACAAAAATGTCCAACACAAGAGTGTTAGGGAATGTGGAATTGATTTCGACGAGGTTGGTTTAGAATTAGTTAACAATTTCTTGTGCTTTTGTGCATGAATGTGTTGGTGTAGTCAAATTTGGGCTTAATCGTGTAGGATCCGTCGGCTGTGATTATTGATCACAGTAGCTACGCCGTTTCAGAGAATGAGGGTGATCATTCGATGATTGCTGAGGATGATTTTATTGACTCTGATGTACCTCTTGGGAAAGCTAAAATTGAGCTATAGTTTGTTGTTTATGTTACCGTCTCTCATTGGTGCATGGACTGATAATTTGAGATTGATAAGCATTTATTGTGATGTTTGCAGGCTCCTGTACTTTTTAAAGGGATTGCACGTTCTTTGAATGCAGCAAATAGCCTGGTGGGGTCTAACGCTGTTTGGTTGATTTGCTTACTTCTGTGAACGTGACGATGCGTGTAGCATGGTTATATGGTTGGTTCTTCTTGTTCTGTTCTGTCATGAAATGTGTAGGCATTGAAAGTTCTTTCAGCTTCTTTATCTGCATATTCCTCAAATCCAACTTCTGAGTTGTCAAATCCTTCATCACTCACAGGATCTTCCATCTCATTAGTTTCAGTGTTGCAGGTGATCTTGCTCTCATTGCCAGAATCTTCTTCTATTTATCTTAGGGATGCACACAATTGCACAGGCAGGCAGATAGGCACTAAAACACTTATGCACTGATGCACATACATGAAGTTGTCCACACAATTGAGAATAATTATTGATGTGGTAGTCATACATCAAAGATGTATTCTTTTGCTAAATTTTGTTTTTGCAGACGTCTTTCTATGCTGCTATTTGTATTTAATTAGATTTCATTAGTTTTCTGGCCATTTTGATTGGCCATGCCCGCCAATATATATATGATGGAGTTGTAATAGCCAATTCAAGAAATTATTGGAAAATGTTTTTCCTATAGACATACTTTTAGTACTGATAACTGTTTTCCATACATATTTGCTGGATTGTGTAGTGGTTTTTATTTGAGGTTTTAGTCTGCTAATATGCTAATAACCATTGATCCTTAGTCCACCATAATTTTTGACCATCAATCAAATATTTACTGTCCTCTTTGACATTTTATATATTAAACTTTTGACGTGGCTTGAATTTTAGTAGGAAATTCCTGAGGCATAATTCTTTTATTAATAGTTTCTCCAACAAGCAGGCTCGAAATAATGCTCGGATCAAGATTGCTGGCTCTTTAGCATGTTTAGCAATCGGTATGAAAATTTTCCATGATTTTCAAGCATAAATGCTTCTACATTATTTATAGTTTTTTAAGATGGGTCTTCTTTTGGAATTCAGATTTTTCAGATCAGGTGTGCAGAAAGCTGGTTGCCCAACAAAGTAAGTGGAGATTCTTTGTGTAGTTCTGTAGTGGGCTTTGATGGTTCCTGAATGTATTATTCTTCATCATGCAAGATTTGTTTCTGTGGAGCTATCTTGTCTACTAATTTTCGCTAGCGGGTCAATCCTACCTATTTGCCTTTATGGTTCTAGAAGCAGAGGAATTATCATTGTTACATGTTCTTCCAACTTTTCTTCTTACCATCATGTATTAACATTTATCAAAAGTAAACCTGCTATTCTTAAATTGTGTTTTGTTTAAAAAAGTGCACGACTGACTTCCCATTTTGGTCCATTGTAGCTACACATTCATGCATAAACATGACCTAAATACACATGCAATATTCTCAAGCATGCTTAGTTTGTGTTTGGGGACGGTTTTGGGAGTTGATGCCAAGAAAATGTTTGAATTGTTACGGCTACTTGGAGGAGTATAGGGTTAACATTCAGGGTTAGTTTTTGTAATTCCCAATGATTTCCATAAAAACATGCTCGGTGTGTAATAAGATGAGAATAGATTGCAAAAAGCCACCCTCATCTGTGATGCCTATAATTCTTGTATGCTTGCAAAGTGGGTGTTGCCTGATTGCTGTATCAACTTCTTGTAAACTCATTTACCCTATCTTCAGTAGGATAATGCCATTTCCGCATCATATTAAATTTCATATATATGTCTTCACCTTTTGTATACTATCACTTTCTGCCTGTGAACAGCAAAGAATGAAAGTTACATTCTTGTGATTTTTGTGACAGATATAAGAAGTATGGTAACGAACAGTTTGTGACTGAACTTAGCAAATGGGCCTTTCATGAAAGAGGTCATTTGAAGGTGAGAGCATAATTTGTCCTCTGTTTAATATTTGTCTTTCAACTACATGAACATGAATACATGATGAAGATTCCAGCAAGCTTTGTATTTTTTGTCGTATGCATCCTGAGCTTTTAATCCGGGCCTCCAGTTTAACAATGTTTTGCTTTCTTGCAGTCAGATAAATTTTTTTGTTTAATTGTATGCTGCATGTTATTGCTCTTGGTAACGACAGTTGGTTAATGCTAAACACCACATAGTTGGGGAAACAGATGAACCCGCTATGGATAGGATCAAAGACAATCTGGTAATTCCTCATCCTGCTCTCCCTGGATATATCTCTTGAGAACTATATGACAAAATTCATCAATGAAACTTAACATGATTGCCGGAGTTTTCTGCTGAGATACATGACTTGTCTGGAAGGAGCTGGGAACCATATGTGGCTGATGATGTTCAGGTCCAGTTCTACATGATGAGCCCTTACGTATTGAGAACCCTATCAACTCACAATAAGGTATTCTTTCCTCGGGACTCCTTACACCCAAAATTCTTGCATATGTGCTTAATAGTTACTGATAATATATGTAACTGATTGTCAGGGTCTATTTCGTACATCATTCAAGGTGACTGATGTATATGGGGTTTCCATTTTAAGATTGAATACCACAGGCTTGGGTACACTAGCTTGTCGCTTTCTAAGCAGGTAAGTATTAGAGTGTGATGCTTCTCAACTTAATCCCCATCAGCCTGCCTGTTTGATCCTATTGGGTGTTTTAATGTTATTCTCATTTATTTAATTACCTCTCTGTTTATATTTTCTCATGGAACACATTTTTGAACTGTTTCAGGAAATAAAGCAAGTTAAAAGTACTTAATATAATGTTTGGACTTGATATTTACAGTGATGATTGAATTGGCATATTATTTTGTGAGATAACGCAATGTCCCTGTGTGGAAAAACGATTGAGAACAATACACCTGAGATATCCAAGATTATATAGGATCAAATTTAATGTAGAAGAGAAAGTGAACACTTTAGGCACTATTTTATGTGTGGTATCTGAGGGCTTAGAATACTTCTGTTTCAACTGAAAGCATTGCAATGGATGTATTTCTTGTAGATTCCAGTTCGACCATTTAGGCAAAATGAGTACGAGAGATTCATAACAACCGCATTTGCTTATTACGGAGCTTCTTTTAGTATGGTATGCAGACTGTTTGTCAAAAACTGGATTGCTGTTGTTTTTATATCAAAAAAATCGTGTGAAAATGATAATCATTTTACGTGCTTGCAGATGGCTGGTTTCCTCATCTTCAGCTTCATCTTTTTGTATCACAAGTGAAGCAGTGTTCTAATGAAGAAAATATTATGTTGAGTTCTTTCAACCTTTCGGAAAGAAACTTGTTGAGGCTTCATGAAGTTTTCCACCCTAAGATTAGACTGTTTAGGAAGAAATACATGATAACATCACTCGTGTCAATGACCTCCACAAGCCTTACAGTGTCCTCATTTGTACCTGTAATAGTTGGTAAGATCAAAGAAGGCCATCACATATTAGTCAATAGTTACATAATCCAATAAAAAAAAATTATGGTCCCATCCAATAAAATTTTCCTCGTTTTTGTTAGAACTTATATTTAGCTTACACTATCAAAGCTAAATTGAAACAGATTTTGAGAGGTTGATGACATATGCCAACTCTATATTTGCTCAAGCTACATTTAGGTGATTTTTCTCATCTTCTCATGTGCGTTTCATATGCTGGGAAAGCGGCGGAAACATGTGTTGGACGAGCAAGTGCTGGAACTGGAAATGATAAGCATGAGATCTTTTTACCTAACAGGACTACTACATGCTTTGGAGCTGTGGCGTTGTGAAAATTATTGAGGGCGTGACTTGAATCATTTTCATGAAAAACTCTTTCCTTCATTATGACTTTCAGAACTTTCCACGAATTTTTGGATACTCTCTTCTACTTTTGCTTATCACTTTGTAAGGTTCCGCGAAGTTTCTTGTGTTGCATTGAAACTTCTCCCAACTTACCTGCGTTGAATATTCTCACTCGTCTGATAGAGACATTTCATAAGATCACTAATGTTAACATCAATGCAGATGAAAGGAATCGTGAGAAAAGGAATGATTAAGAAAGAAAAATGAGTGGAATTGAATGAACAAGAAGAAAAGGATAATGGAAAAGCATTCTCCTTGTTTTTCTTATTAATTATGAAAGTAGAAACGAAAAATAGCTGACAACGGACCAAGTTTCCGGTGATATTTATTGAAGGAGATTAATAATTAAGAAAATACAAGTCAGTTTAGAACTTCTCTCATCCCATGAAGCCTTTCCGCTGGTTTAATTTTGTATGAGCCTCAACGTACAAGAAATCAGTTTTGATTTGACACTCAAAAAGATAGACAAAAAGACGCCGTTGCCGGGGATCGAACCCGGGTCGTCCGCGTGACAGGCGGAAATACTCACCACTATACTACAACGACTTCATGATAATGACCTACAACATTTATATTAACTAAAATTACGTGAATTTGAGGTAACAAGCCTATCAATTTCTCATAATTGATAGGCTTGTTACCTTTACTTTGAGAAATTCAGGTACTATTACAAAAATTAGTACCTGAATTTGAGGTTCACGCTAACTGATCCTCAACTTCCTCTTGACATCCAAAATTCGTAAATCGAAATTAGTAGAGTTAATAGTTGCAACAAATGGAAATGGATCTTCATCTATTAGTAAAGGTCTGATCAGCTTCAACAAATAGCACAACCCCCTTATTGTTCGAATCTTAAATAACATTCTTGAATCCCCGACATGAATTTGTAGGTTGACTCTATATATTTTGATACTTACAGTAGTCTCTCCCTCAAATCTCTTTCTTTGTGGGAATTATGTGTTCTAGCGACAAAGTAATGAACTTTTCTTGCAACAAGCAATCAAAGATTTCCTTCAAGTGTATTGAGTTTGAGTAGTTAGTGGTTGTATTTCCCTTCTGGCTTTGAGTGATTTTCGTTCTAGAGCTAGATAAATACAAGTTCCAAAGATATCAACCACAACCACTGTTGAGTCATTTAAACTTGTTTCTATAAAATAAATGTCGACCAAACTCTGTTTCTAAGAATTCTTTATATTTAGACACTTTTGTCTCTAACTCTTAAAATCATAGAATTTCATACGTCGGAACTTTTTTCAAAGTTAAAAATTAAGGCCCCACTAAGCTAGCTTCACATTCTTGGTCTCTAAGGGCTTGTTTGAACAATGTTTTAAAAATCAAACCGGACATCGAACCGGTCAAAGGAAAGGTTTAAGGTTTAGAGGTTCAACCGGTAGTGAACCGCTATAAAACCGGTATATAATAAATAAAAAGTAAAACTTATAAGAATTTGTAAAAATAAAATATTTTATTGAAATAAAAAATACACCAATGTCTATTATTATATAATGAACTAATAGTAAATAAATATGAGTCTAATATAAAACGTAAAATAACAATAATTTATTATTAATTATGTAAAAATATTATTGTTAATTATTTAATAAATTTTAATATGACTCATATGAAAAGAAAAAAACGACACCTTTATTTAATAAATTTAAGACTTAATAATAAACAAATAATTCAATTCAATTCAATTTTATAATGGTTCATTCTCATATTCAATTAATACAAAAATTATTGAGTGAATTATTAATTTTTTTAATCTGCATATTATTCAATTATAAATATGTCACTATTTGCTTTCCTTTTTTTCTTTGTCATATGTGATTTTTAATAAATAATAAATAATTTATTTGTATATTAATTTTAAACTTAAATTTTAATATTTTAATTACTTGATA
>JANZXP010000004.1:5999289-6022000 GCA_027576715.1 Erythroxylum flavicans
CTCTGTTGAGGTTAACAAGAGTCGGTCGTGTTATTGGGCGTGAAAGTCTTTCACGGGTAGTTAGGTTGCGATATAGTTGCAGATATTGAGAGAAGCTGTGTTGAATCAATTCTGTGTAATTCTATTAAACTTCTGTGAAAGTGATTAAGCTGGGTGAGGACCCCGCAGACATAGGCCTAGTGTGCTGAATTGCGTTACCAAATTTTGGTGCCTTTATTATTTTCATTTTGCTTGGTTTTATTTTCGTTCGTGCCAAAAGACGATTGCTGAAAATTGAGAATTAATTAACCCTCTACAAATTTTCAGGGTATATATGTGGGTAGAAAATGGCTTAGGAACACTAGAAAAACAGATCACCATGCGATGTCTTCCCAAATCTACGCTAATTGATTTAACTTGAAGTGCAGGTTTTGTTAATCTTATCTGAATCAGATTACGGATCCATATGCAGCAATCCTCCAGAAGATATTGTCACATGATGGAATTAATTAGGTCAACGTGATGATTAGCATTCCTCCTTATCCTTACCTAATCCTGCCTGTCTAATGTTATCTTCAACAGGCGTCCGACTATCTGCAGAGTCCAGAACTTCCAAAAAAAAAAATTCGTAACTTTAATACCAAAGGGGCACATTGTTACAGCTCAAATTTTCCCCTTTTTCTAGTTCATGGACATTTCTACACTAGACCTGAAAATCATGATAAATGATCAATTAGGCCATGAATAATCAAAATGAGAGCTAATTGTGATATTTGATGCCCCTTTTTCCTTCAACTGCCACTCTGCCAATGGCGTTCCAGGCATTTATATCAAACCCAACAAATAGTGTTGAGTGATTATCCATATTGGATAAGTGGTACAACTGTACGTACAACGAGCTTCCTCTCCTAGGGCACTGGTACCTAACAGCAGAAGAAAGAGTAATTGAGCTCCTAAATGGCTGGCAAGCAAAGCCTGTCACGGTGTGCAGAGTATCACAATAGCATGCCTGTCACTCTAGAATCTTGCAGGTTTTCGGCCCCCAACACAGTTTTGAGTTCAAGTAAGAATTAGCATACTAAATTTTACCATGCAGTTCTCTGAACTTTGGATAACAAGGTCATGCACGAAAATTGCGAATACCATCTATGGTACTGGTAGCAGAAGAATATAAGCTGTACGTTTGTTGGTCATGTCATCTCACATGAGCTGTTCATCAAACCAAGTGACTATCGAGCGCCCTCTTTGAGTGCAAGGGAACAAGTTGACATTGGTTCGCGGATGGATTAGAGTGCCAAAATAAGGGAGTACCATCATAGAGGCTAATCCTCCTAGTCACATACATTCATGTTTCCATGTGCACAGTCCTCAGGCCTTACGAAGATGCCTAAAACCCCCTTGAAAGGTAAACGACTGAGCTTGGCATGTGCGAGGGCAGGACAAAAACGTTTTAGGAGCAGCATGGCACTGATCTTGACATATATATTATAAACCAAGTTTTATGATTGCTGGCTTCTCTGGCCTTGAAAGGAACCCGACGAGAGAGTATCCAATATCCAAAACCTAAATCATTGTGATGATAGCATCAAGTACCGAGTGGTACAGTACAATCCAGAAGTCGTTTTCCTATAGACCTCTTGTGCGATGGAGCATTCATTCATGCCCATTATTGCCATTACCATGCCGGTTTTACGTTTTGGCTTTGCACTCTTTTTTTGTCACCATTAGAGCTCTAAAACAAATAAAAAGAAATGAAAAGAAACGAATTGGACAATATGCTGCTTATTTTACTCGTAACCATTTCAAAACTCTACGAATTTCGATGTCCCGGAATATAGCAAAGTTGTTACATATCACTGCGTGTTATGTTACATCTTTGGCTTGATTTTGAAGCTTTCTACTTTATGAGGTTGGAACTTTTGATAGGGTTAAAGAATTTTTGGGTGAACAAAGGGGATGTACAGGGTTGAGTAAACCATGTGGAAAGAATTTTCTTTTGCTTCTGTTGCTTTGTTTTCTTGTTTGTATATTTTATTGCCGTTTAGTTTGGTAATGAATCGTACGTATAAGCAGAAAGCTTTAACAAAGGCTGACTCTGTTGGGATGGCGTGTCATGACTCGAAAAGATTCCAAAACTTTGAGATGTGCCTCAGAAGCCCATCCCAATTCAACACCACCTCTTTTTCACATGTTTTATAATATTCCCATCTGCTAGCTCATGTCATTTGAAATAACTCACGAACTATTATAGATGAAAAAGAGCCTTCGTTATGGAATATGATTCTCTGGTAATAATTCACCTCAAGATCCTTTTTCAGATTAATTCGTAATAACAACTTAAGAAGGAAAAAGAACACAAAAAGCTGTTATCACCAAATATTGTCATGTTGTTGGCTGCAACTTGCAAACAAACTTCCACGACGAGAGCAGGTCATGGATCTGAAGCACATGGACTTCTCTGCAATTGGTCGAAAATGTATTAGTTAAAACATAATTCTGGCAGGCCAAGTGACAACCCCTGATCAAGTTGACATTTTCGCGAGATTTTGAAGGGTGAACGGTCAACCACGTCCAACACTTTAATCCCATTTGGTCAACTGTTAACAATTTCAAAAGAAGGTAAAGATGTGTTTTGCATTGGTTGTATGGAGCTGATTAGGGGATACTCATACTCCCTTAGCAAGTATGATTTGTTCGTACGTATACTTATACGTATTAGGATATTCACAGTTAATAATCTATAACTAAAACATCCTAAGACTTTGATATATAGAGACAAGATGCTCATGTCTTGGGAGGTGAAAAGCAATAATCATGTTTAGTTAGTTGCTAACATTAGCCTCGGAGTCGAACGTTGGTTCATATTCCAGAAACGAATGAAGCAATTGATCGGTACTCTATTAAGGGACACTATATTTAATTTTATCCTGTGATCATATCGCAGACCAAGCAGTTAAGAACGATAGATACTTCAACTGTTAGATACATGTATGACAATTACTTGGAATTGAATACATTAAAAAGGAATCATATGCTTACCTGCTTCTGCTTATATTTAACTGATACCGCTTTTTCTTGCCTTTAAATTTCAGTGCAACACGCCAACTATGATTCTTCAAACTATGCCTTACCCTTGAAGATGCATTAGGAGGATAATTGCAATTACGCACAAGAATTATATACAAGCTCTTTTAGATGCTGAAAGAAAAGCATATAAGATCTGAAAATATTTGGATTAACTTTATAACTTTGAATTCTAGGGAAAAAAGAAAAAAAGAAGCCTAAAAGTCATCTGAGACTTGAGTGCATTATTAGAAGGTGATGGCAATAAGACCAAACCCAATTTGGTAAGCATATACAAGCTGAGCACTAACACATCTCGGAGCATCTTCACATGGATTGGCTACCCATGTCCACGTGAAATTCAATCCGCGGACACGTGCAGCCCTCAGAGCTTTTTCTCTGGTGCAGAGAAATAGCAAGCCATATGATTGGTTAAGTTCCTGTAATAAAAAATGGTCTTGGTGCTCTGTTGTGCCGTCAAGAAGAGGACTTGGTGTCATGTTTATGGCTAATGTGCAAAATAACTAGAGAATTAGATGCTCACGTCTCGGCTTTTGCCCCCTCAGATGCCAACATGTCTAGACAATGGGAATGGCTGGCTCTCTGTTTATTAACCATTATTTTTAATTAGTTAGTTGATTCACCATTAAGCACTGATTATATTGTTGATGGTGGTAGGAGTTTGTTGTGATTAAGATACTAGCGAGATATCCCCTGATGACGATTCCGTGGCTTAAATAAGGATCTTGGTGTCAATATAGGCCATCTGGCGTTTTGCCTTTAATTTAACTATTTGATTAGGCTTCTCTTAAGTTACTTGAAGCACATATAATTTTTAAATTTTTTATTTCTCCTGTTATTTACAAATTCTCTAATCTTTAAAATTTTTAATTTTTAAAAAATTATTTATCATAAAATTAATTTAAAAAATAATGACAAACACACGATATAAATATAGGTTAATCAAACATTAGTAACATGTTAACCCAACTTAACTCTTAAACTCAATCCATACTAATTAAACTCAGCTTATATTAAAATTTTAAAATAATAACTATTAATTATTAATTTGAGTCGGATTTAATTAATTCAAACTAAAATTAAGGGTTAAACTTATATAAGCAGCATTGATTGATCTAAATGTCAAGTTCCTATGTCACATGCATTCCATTGTCAAAATTTTTAACTGAATTATAAGGTTTCTAACAATAAATATTTTTAAGAATTTTAAATGTTAAATATTAAATATCCTTATATAAAGAAGATCTTCTACTATTATGTTTATTATATCATAGTTTACGGATAGTGTAAAATACATTATAAATTGCATTAAATTAGTGATAAATGTGAATTTTAGCCTTTATTATTTTCAAGATTCTCTTATATAATCTTTTAAGCTATATTATAAACATGCAAAATCTTTAAATGGGAATTATGTTAACATCATAAAAAAATTTTAAAATCTACAATCACTGATATCTAAAAAACTACACTTGGGAATTCTTGTTTTCTATTATTTGATTGCATACGATTTCTCCAATATTACTTCTTTTAAAGTCCTTTGATTTTTTTTTATTTACACCATATTAGAATAAAGAAGCCTTTTAATTGTGGTTTTTGTTTAGGTTGAATGTCTACACATTGTAACTACTTCATATATCTATCTTCATTACACGTATTAGGCTTCTAGCTACCAGTCAACTGCCACAAACCGATGGATCCCTCCAATTATTTAACGTGCATGAAATTTGAAACTATTTAGTGTACTAATGATTATGAATTTATTAATATATGCAAGCAACAAGAGAATACATCTCTGTATCGAAGCTGGGACTGGAGGACTGGTGTCATCATTAACTCTATATTATCCATTAACTGCCTTGTCTGAAATAAGTTGAGACATGGCATGTGTTTCCCATACAAAAAACTTAACTAGGTGCATGATATATGTTGGTGCTCTTTGTTTAGCAATTGTCCTCTAAATTGTAACTTTCCCTATACTTCATCTGCAGTTTTGGAATATGAAAAGCACAAACAAACATAAGACCTCAATAGTTCCTTATAAAAGTTCATAGCTTCCTCGTAATTAATATATTGTGATTAATAAATAAGGATTACTATCTGAATGAATGAAGATTATTTAATTTTTTGTTTTAAAAATAGTTAGTGATGGATGCATGTGTGTGCGGGGGGGTACGTGAAGGGAGGGACATGTAATGAAAATAATTAATCACAGTCCGTTGATAAGGATCTATCAAATTACACCAAGTGGACCCTGTAGCCCATGCACCATTCCATTACTTTCTATCCATTGATGATCACAAAAAATTAAAAAGCTGGAGGCTGGAGTTTGGACTTTGGGAGTTGTCTGAGCTGTACAACAGTACAAGTACAAGAGCTGCTGCTACTGCTACTGCGGCTTTCGTGAGTGGACGAAACCAGCCTCCTCCAAGCCTTCTAATAGGTTCTGCTGACTTGTCAATTGGGTCCCTATGGTCCCGGAACATTGGGAACAAGAATAACAGCTCAATTTGTTTTTTCTTTCCTACATTATTTCCTGTAGGGCCTTAATGATTTCATCATAAGACTAGTTATTTTCATTCATAGGCATCCAGTCATTCCCCACTTTGAATTTGGTTGGACTCCATTTTGTCTATGTTTGAGGTTTTCTTGATAATGAATCATTCTCTAGATCTTTAAATTAGTTTTTATCTTGTATAAGAGATTTAAATAACATGATGTGAATTTATTTTAAAGATGTAATGAAACGGCAAGGATGTACAACATATTTAATAGGACACTTTATATTGTGCCCCACACTAACTCATCTTGAGGTATTCAATAGGTGCAATATTTAGAAAAGCAGGTTCTGTTTGTACCATTAATATGTGATCATAATGTTTTTCTAAATATGGTTCACAATCCTCCCATTAATCCTTGTATCCACGTACTTCTACATTAGTTAACTCTAGGTGAAATAATCACAAAACAAAACTTCATTTGAGAACATACGAACTGACGTAAAGATCTATGAAAGGTTGTGTCGAATTATTAGTAATTATTATCACAACTGGAACCACCCAAAATCATTGATCATATAAAATAAATGGTAATGTAATGCAATAATAGATAGAGGTTGGCGTAAGGACAAAAAGTAATGAAAGAAGTCTAGCTGACATGGAGAGGTTGGACCGGTGTGGTTGCCACGTAGGAAAGGAAGAAGGGTGATGTGGCAAGAGGAGTTTCGGGAGTCCAGGAGATTGTAGGGCCAAGAAAGAAAGGAGAGTGAGAGGAGGGAAGCTTTAAGGCAAACCCGTCTGGTCTGACTTGCTGCTATCCATTGTCATGTGCATTCATTAATCAAAATAATAGAGTGAAATAAAAGGAAAAGGCATGATTCCTGTGCCTTGTGTGAGAAGAAGAGTCACTTTCTCACTCCCAATGCAATTTTCCCAATTCATCCTCCTTGTTTGTCTTCAATAACATCCAAATCCCAATGACATGATCCACTTCCACAAACATATCTTTCTTTAGATTATGGCTTGAATTAAGTAACCCACGCTACTATCCTGCTACTAAGTTATAATTCAACAGATATTTTGTGCATGTAGAGGGTAAATTGACCTTCCCAAAGATTAAAAATGTTTACTTTCATTTGGTGGCCACCTTCGTCACGCTAAACATCGATGAACGAACAAACAAGAAAAGCTTTGAAAAATGAGAAGGGACAAAAGAGTAAAATCGTACATGATCAGAAATAAATAATTGCAAGAGAAAGGCCATCTTTACTTACCTTTTGGGGCAATTTGCTGCTGGCGTTCTATCTTTTTTTTCCCCTAGCAGTTGACACGTTAAACCCGAGGACCCGTGACTCGTCACCGCCTATTTCCGGTAATAACCATGGGCTCTACTGGTTATACCCGGTCAACGCTAATTAACTTCTTCACAATTAGTTGAAGGTCATATCATATAGTGTTATTGACCACAATACATACTACGGGGGGGCTGAGGTGTGGTGCCAGCTATGACATGAAATTGAAGGATCAAAATCAAATTCAAAGCTTTGTCTGAGGTCAAAGTTGGCATCTAAATATTTATTTCTTAAAAATAATTGATAACCTTCATCCATTCACACTTGAAATCTGTTCATCTCCCGGAACCGGAACGAGATCATCCGTTCCTGTTAGGATATTTCGTGCTATTTAATTTGTTTATAAATTTAATGAAACAAGTAGAAAAAATGGTTAACCGAGTCTTTCATTCTTTACCCACTCTGTTATCTCCTATCATTTTTGATTTCCCTCTCTCTATCTACGTATATATATATACATATATATTACTTCTGATTCTTAGCACCCAAAAAAATGTATTATCTTTAGAGAGAAAGAGGGGTGAGAGAGAGAGAGAGAGAGAGAGAGAGAGAGAGAGAGAGAGAGAGTGTTAGTGGTTGATTCTTACACGACAAAGAAACACTACACCAACGACGAATAGAATCATGGCTGCTTCTCTATGTCTGAACAACGGCACCGAGAGAAAACACTGGTGGCTTAGTAATAGAAAGGTAATGGTTTTTTGGATTGTTTTTAAGTACAATGCTTGATCTTTTATCTCAAATGTTTCGTGGGTTTTAACAGTCCACCTCGTTCTCTACTCGGTATTGGGTGTTTTTAGAGTTGATCAAGAATAACGCCCGTTTTACAATGACATGTATGTACAGATTGTAGATAAATACGTGAAAGATGCGAGAAACCTTATTGCGACGCAGGAACAGAGCGAGATTGCCTCTGGTTTGAATCTTCTCGACGCGGCATTGGCGCTCTCTCCACGCTTTGAAGTAGCTCTTGAACTGAAAGCGAGATCGCTGCTATATCTCAGGCGATTCAGGGACGTAGCTGATATGCTTCAAGACTATATTCCTAGTCTCAAAATGGCGGGTGACGAGTCGGGTTCGGTTTCTTCTGATAACTCGTCTCAACAGCTTTCTAGAGAGCGTGTGAAGCTCTTGCCTTCGTCTGATTCGGCGAGGCCTGATCTGAGTTTCAAGTGTTTCTCTGTTTCGGATTTGAAGAAGAAAGTCATGTCAGGCCTCTGTAAAAATTGCGAGAAAGAAGGGCAGTGGAGGTAATTATGGTTTACATGGTTATAGTTTCGTGCAATATTTAGAAATGTTCCATCTTTTGGAACAACTTTTGATGGCTTTTATTTATTGTCTGGATAGATCAGTAGTTATGTTTCTAATGGTTTGAGTAAATGTCAATTCAGTATGGTTCTTTTACTTTGTTTTTCTTCATTTCTTTACTAAATCTTCAAGGTAATCCGCTGATGAACTAATACGAAACTATAGTAGCTTTAGAACTTGAAAACTGAAATTTTTTTAACATGAGTTAGTATTGTTCTTACGTTCAAAGTGGTGAATTCCAAAGGAGGTTGGTGTGTTACTTTTCCGCAGTAATGCCAAATCAATGGATAGTCAATTTTGGGCAACAATAGTTTTTGCATAGATGAATTAAGTGAAGTCAGTGGTTTTTGGTAGGTGTAGGAGTATAATCTTTACTAAACCAAACTAAAAGATACTGATTATTCAAGTCAACACGCATTGTTGCTTATTCTGAGAAGTGAAAAATCAAATCTTGTCTTGTTTTTCTATATTCCTGTATACAAGGTAGTATTAACTCAGTTGTCGTGTAATTGCCACAGGTACTTAGTTTTAGGTCAGGCTTGTTGTCATCTAGGTCTAATGGAGGATGCTATGGTCCTTCTCCAAACTGGTAAACGACTTTCCACGGCTGCGTTTCGCCGTGAAAGCATTTCCTGGTCGGAAGATAACTTCTCTGATTTCCCAATCTCCAGTGACTTATCTACCTCCACGGCTCCACCAACCCCACCTCGATCACTGACCGAATCTGAAAACATTACGCATCTCCTGTCACATATTAAGCTCCTACTTCGCAGGCGCGCAGCTGCAATTGCTGCCCTTGATGCAGGTTTATATTCTGAAGCCATCCGCCATTTCAGCAAGATTGTTGAAGGTCGCAGAGGAGCTCCTCAAGGTTTCCTTGCAGAATGCTATATGCACCGAGCATTTGCATATAAATCCTCTGGTAGAATTGCAGAGTCCATTGGTGATTGCAACAAGACTTTAGCTCTAAATCCCACTTGCATTCAGGCTCTTGAAACAAGAGCCTCGCTTTTGGAAACCATCCGCTGCTTGCCTGATTGTCTTCATGATTTGGAACACTTGAAGCTATTGTACAATTCGATCTTGCGAGACAGGAAGCTTCCAGGTCCTGCCTGGAAGAGGCATTATGTGAGGTACAGAGAAATTCCTGGAAAACTCTGTTCACTGACTACCAAAATTCAAGAATTGAAGCAGAGGGTTGCTTCTGGTGAAACTGGAAATGTTGATTACTACGCCTTGATTGGGCTAAGACGTGGATGTTCAAGGTCTGAACTGGAAAGAGCTCACTTGTTGCTATCTTTGAGGCACAAGCCTGATAAGGCTACAAATTTTATTGAGAGGTGTGAATTTGCAGATGATAGGGATCTTGATTCAGTTAAAGACCGCGCAAAAATGTCGGCTTTGTTGCTGTATAGATTGCTTCAGAAGGGTTATTCAAGTGTAATGTCCACCATCATGGAAGAAGAAGCCGCAGAGAAACAGAGAAGAAAAGCTGCAGCTGCTTTACAGGCAGCACAAGCAGCGATTCAAGTGCAGCAATCAACCCAGAATTCAAAACCCGAACCAACACCATCTGCGTTGGAGATTACAGATTCTAATAAGGTCAGTTCGAATGCACATAAATTGGCAACATCTTCAGGCAGTACCAGCCCCTCTGTTTTCCAGGGGGTGTTCTGCCGCGACCTTGCTGCAGTTGGAAATCTACTGTCTCAAGCTGGGTTCAATCGGTCACTTCCATTGAAATACGAGGCCTTGAGCTGCTAAGTGGAAACAAATTCACGAGATATTGCCGGCGAAAGAATCACTGGTCCATTTTGTACAAAGCATATAAAGACGTTTAGCCTGCCGGGAAATTTTGTCACCTGTTCTTCTTTTTATCTCGTTATCTACTCTACATGTACAGGATTTCGGTACTGAATTTGCTACTTTATTATTTTTATCCCCTTGGTCTAAATTTGGATTCTTATCCCCTCTGGCTTAGATCCTTGGATTCTGATCTCATTAATAATTTATTGGATACGTTGGATGTCACTGTTAGTACGGATGTTCAGGACTTGAGGGGGAGGGAAACTGATAGCTGGGCTCTGGTTACTGTCCCATCTGCCACATTTAATTTGTTTGATCTGGTTAACTTTATCCACGGACTAATTACTCCACATGATATCTTCTGCCATTACGGTGTTTTAATTCTGTACATTTAATTTTTTCACATAAATATGTGGATTCTATTATAGAAACAGATGATCCGCTTCTTCACTGCCCATATTGCTTTTTTTTAAAAAAAAGAAGAGAACTTCATCCACGCACTGACATTTTTGACATTCCACTACATTTCATGTTTCATGTCTTCGTTTCCTTCTTGGAAAGGGCTGGTTGTAGAGCAAGGTCTCTGGTGTTGTGGCTTTAAGTGCCGTTGTTATTCAGATGTGTCTGCATAACAATGGTGGAAGCTGCACAACGGCCATGTCAAGTCAAGACAGTTGTCAGACTTTTATCCTCAGGTCTGGCCTAAAAAACCAAAAGGAAGAGTCTAATCAAACACTCAAATTAAGAAAACAAATAGATATTAGAACGGGGTCGTCAATTCGAGGAGTGCAGCTTGCCATCATTGGTTCTGTATGAATCACTGTTCTATTCTTTGCAACAGAGCCTTAATAAAAGGCTGGTTGAGAGAAAGTAGCGATTGTGGCTGTGGGTTGCAATTATGGCTTTACTTCATTTACATTACAGTACCTTCAAGTAGTTTAGACTTTTAAGGAGGTTGTTGGGCTATCAATCAAAAGGACCTCGTCTCCATTCTCCAACCTCTCAAAAACTTGTCGAGTTCACTGTTCACGGCAATTCCTACAATCCAATGCAAAAAGCCTGCAGGGCATAATTATTTGCCATTCCTATTCTATAAAAGCATCTCCTTTATTTTTTTTCCTTGACTTTTTCCAACTTTATAAGGAAAAAGCATAAAATGGAGCGAGTTTAATGCTCTCTTTCTTACCTGCTTGCTAAATTGATCTATTTTTCCTTTGCTTGCAAGTAATTTGAGGTCTTTTCATCCTTCTTCAATTCCACTCTACTCAACAACTATCTTTTGCTTTCTCCCTTAAGAAAATGGATTCCTGAGATTTTTCCCATGTTCTTATTTAAACATTTAGATTTTTGGCAAGCTATAAGTAGTGTACATCTTTCGCTTAATTTAGTTAAAAACATCTGTTATAAAGCATGCCTTCCTGTAATGAAAGTCCATTTCGATGCTGGCTAGATGCGACACCCGCCTACTCGGTACATACGTATTGGTGGTATCGTATAGCTTTGCACTATCGTATAACTTTGTACCGATGCTATTTACGAGTTGGAGATAAGTAGACTTCAACCGTTGACATTTGTTACAGGGTAAATTATTGCCTCTCGGCCTCCTATTAATAACAGCTTACAACAATCAAATAATTAATAAATTTATAAGAAATATTTCAAATTCATTTCTTTCTCTTCTATCTAAATTCTTTAATTATTCAATAGGGTAATTATAATTTGGAAGTCAATTTAAGACAAATGTTTGGATCTATTATAACATAGCTATGGAGCGCTCAACAGACTTTTTTAGACTTTGAATTAATGCAAAAAGCCGTTCCATCAAAATATTGAATCTTTTGAAAAACATTTAGCAGATTGCTCAAGTTTACAGGAATAATGGAGAGAAATTTATGAAGAATGTTGTATTCTAATGCGATGATAAAAAATAGGTGGAAAAAGCAAAGTTATCATTTCTATGAATTGCGTTGAACTTTTGGGCACTTCCATAATATAATATTGACGTGATCTAAGATGGGTTTTTGATATGTCTTTTTTCTCCATATCCTAATTGGTGACTTACACATGCATCGCTAATCCATATAAACAAGTCCTTTAACAGGTATGTATAATCCATACACTTAAAAAAGGGTTGAATGAATAAGCTCACACATGACACATGCTTGGCCACTTAAAAATCAGATATGGGTATATCATTAAAGCTGGGATAGGCCATTGGAAAAATGCATGTATTTCTCATTTCCAAAGAATAATGTAAGATATACTGCAATGTATCAGTTTGTACACAAGTGGAGTCGTAGTTAGTAGTTCTCTGACAACATACACAAAACTTGTTTCCTGCAGGCTATGTAAAATTTGTTTATAGATAGTTCCTGACTTGAAGCACAATTTTTATTATCTTGTGGCGAAAGCAAGGGGCGGAGCAGAGGGCTTTGCACGAATTTTCAGGAGAAGCGACAAGTTTGGTATTTTAATCTGTTTTTGTTGGAGGAATTATTATTATATAAAATGGAGAATTGAGGATTGCAAGTTGCAAGTTGCAACGTGATGCTTGAATGTTGGAAACATTGGAAAGAGGGGAAGGTCGTGGCCAGATGTGATATGATATGATGATGTAAGTGACAGGCATGTGATGGTATCATGTGCTTTTCTTTCTCACTAATGGCAATGGGCATTATGAGATTAGAACTAGATGGCTTAATGATAATTAATGATCTCTGACAGCTCTTTATCAAATCAAACCCCATTTCCATTTGTCTTAATTCATTATATCATCAAGTAGGGCAAAAAATCCCCATGTTAATCAGATTTTGAGTAACCATTAACTCGTGATTAAGCTCCAAGCTGGCCAGTTTGGAGTCAGCTCAGCTGCATCGTGCAGTGTCGGCTTACGAACTTTTGAAATAATCATATCTTGATTTTGTTTGCACTTTTTTAACTGATAAAATCCCGTATTTCTTATAAAAAATTTTCCTAATTATTATGATTTATTTATCAAAATTTTACCGTTTTGAATTCTATTTGTAACTTTTATAAATAAAGAGAAGTTGTAACGAGAGACATCAACGGCCCCTAAAAACAAAACTAGAGTTGACGTACTTTTTAACTGTGTAGAGATGGAGTGGGGCTGAAGTAAGTTTGAGATAGAGATACTATTCTTTCTTCTGCCTCTTTCTCACATTTCTTCCTTCAATTCCGGTTACAAGCACAGTTCCCTATTCATACAAAACGCGGTGTTACTTGAGTTGTGCTTCTTGCTTCAGGCTTCCCGAAGAGACCGCAATCAATAAACTGTGGTTAAGGATATGAAAGATTTGAGGTTCTTCATCTCAAAGTTCAAGCAATGCCCCTGAAAACGACCCGGGCTTATTGAACTGATACACTAGTAACCAAGCACTTTGATGCTTCAAAAGCTTAGGCCCATACCCTGAAACTCAATATATCTCCAACTCCAAGCAATGCTATTGGTACGGGCCCAAATACCAGGAACTCTTTTATTCCTCCTCCCCGTACCAAATACCAGGAACTCTTTTATTCCTCCTCTTCAGGGAGAGGGGAATGATTTGTCCAAGCCCACTATGCAGTTACTGATTTCCTTGTCATGACTAATGCTTGGTTAGTTGACACACGAACAAAAGAATGGTTAGTTAAGAAATGAATAAAGATGATTAATAATATATTATGATTAAATAAATTGTATTTTTATATATCTTTTAAAACAATATTTCATATCTCCGATATAATGAAAAACAAAAATCAAATATATTTGTATTCAATACTATTTTCATTATAATTTATTTTACCATTCTTTCAAATGAACCAAGCACACTCTGATTAGACAGTTTAGTATAAAATTTTCAACACAATCGGGAAGATGAAGAGCCTAATTTTAGTCTGCTTCAAGTTGAAGACTGGCTTTCACTTGGCATTAATAGAATTTTATTTAACGGAAAAAAGCCAAACGATACTCTTGAGATAAATTCTACGTTTTAGGTCACATTTACAAGACAATTTCAAGAACAAAAACGTCAGCTGGTGCACAAAGACCCCTTTACGGTTTTCTTTTTCTTAAGCCTATTAATCTGATTTTTGTTTACGCTAAAGCTACACTTTGGACAGAACCAATCGTCCCCTGGAATGTCTTCAAGGGGAGGATCCAAACAATCTATATGCATACCAACCCCACAACCAGTCGAACCACTTTCATCACCGCAAATCAGCATAATCTCCCCTCTATCACGACAACCACAAACTTCACATGCTACATCACTACTCGAGCAATCATCTGAAGGTGTAGAGACATCAGCAATCTCTTCTGCCCTGTTTAACAGGTTAGCATATGCCTTTTCTGCCCAAGCATGCGTGTTATAAAGTACGTGTCGCTCAAGAGAAAATCCAGGTTTGCAGACGTACTCTACCAAGTAATCAGCCACAACGCACGGGATCTCATGTGTTAAGAACTCTTGGACCCACAAATCAACACGCGGCATGCCAGGACTTATGACGGCATAATCAACCCCAGATCCTAGAAAGCGAGTGTAAGGAGGAGAAGTTGCGAGAATTGTCCCATCTCCAGCCTTCACAACGCGTTTTAGCGTATCCTGTTTGTTGATTGTATGCCATGTAAGCAGAAGTGCAAAGCAACACAAATTATATAGAAAAATTGATCCAAGCAATCCTTTCCAGGATTACAAGGTCTACTGAGTATTCATGTAAATAATACGTACCAGAGGTGGTGCAATGCACTCTCCATAAACGATTATGCGCATTCCGTAGAAAGCACCATGACCTGTTCTATTCCTTGAAAGACGCCACTTTCTTGGAGCCTCTAAATTAATTGCACCATCTTCACTAAGCCCACTCCCATGATATTCGAAAGGCTCCTCTGGCAAAAATCTTCCGGCTTGACTACAGGAAGTTAAATAGTCCGTCCTAAGTATCCACCTGCGTTCAAGATTGAATTAATCTTTTTCCTGAACGAAGACTAAGGACTACCAAAATTACTAGAACGGATAGAAAACTTTCTGATAATTTAGATGCTTGAATTTTGTTATATCACTAATAAATTTACACCCCACTTCTAGAAGTATGCACCAGGTACCTTCCAGAGGCAGCAGCAGCAAATAACTTCTCTGTTCTTCTAACTGGGTCTGGAGCTATAAAGTGTGTCGCCTGATAGGACCATTGATGAGAATCTCTGCAGAACTTTCCTTTCAAACGTCTAATAATTTGCTGGAATTCCTTTCTCTGTAGCCTATGCCCACTTAATATAAACAATTTAGGTTCACCATTCACTTGGCCTAAAATTTTTCTTGCTGGAGATGAATCAGAACTATTCTTTGCATCTTTTTTACTAAGCTCTAATGACATCTCATCAAGTCCAACAGCTGTTTTCTCAGTATGCTCTTTCACTTGATCCGTAACCATATCTCCCCCAGTAACTGGTTTGTTCTCCTTCTCCACTCCCATGGAGCTCCCCAAGTTCCTCTCCCGTGCATTTTTGCGCTTCGTTTGGCACATGATATGTAGCTCGCCTTCCGTCCTTTCTAGATCCTTCTCCTTAACACTTCGAAGCTGTATGTTTCCCTTCTCCGGGATATTGGACTCTTCACTTTTACAGATGGCGCCAGCCTTGGTCCTACTTGGAATCTTCTTTCTGCCTTTAATGACTTTCTGATTCTTATCTTCTTTCGAGGTTGATTTATCTCCCTTATGTACTTCAGCTGCATTCTTGCCTTCTATAGAACTATCACCGATGAACGCTGGAGGACAATTTGTTCCAAGCTGAAACTCTTCTGCTTGCATGGGCACGGCATTACCTGCTTTATTTATGCAATCAACCACCTCTGCTTTCTCGTGGTTGATCACCATATCAGGATCCTGCTCCTCTGGGGCCTCAGTTTCATCGAAGACATCAGCCATCCCATTCTCAACATTATCTATTGTTTTAACAACTGTGTTTTTTTCCACATCCACCACTGAAGGACTAACGGTTGCTGGGCACACTTCAAGCTCAGTGATATTGCAGGCCTCCACATGTTCTACTCTATCTTCTTTTCCAGTTATAGTTATTTCTGAGTGGTTCTGAGCAGACTTATTGTTCGAGTAAATTGGACATTTTAGGTTAGCACTAGCTCTAAGTTTCATCCTAGAACCCAAATTCCTTTTGCACACAACCTTCTTCCTAAGGGTCTTGGCACCTAACTTCTTATCTTCTTCCTGATGTGCATCCAGGTTACCCAGAGAATGGCACTCCTGAATCTCTGTACTTTTGGTAGGGGAAGATAGGCATCCATCAAATTGATGCTGATTCTGTGGCAATACTACATCCACAATCTCTTTAAGCTTGCTGGGCAACTTTGATTCTTCTAATGCCTCATTGAGAGTTTGCATTGTCTCCTCACTTTGTACAGTCTCCGATGTCACGGGGTTATCAGATGGCAGATCTTGCGCATATGATTTCATTGTAGACCTTGATGACATGGGTGTTGAAACATTTTTACAGGATCCTCGTCGAGTATTCAGACTGGTTATTCCCTTTGCAGACTGATCAGTATTGCCAAGTGGGAAACTCTCGTTATTCTTTGGCATACCTTCAACAGTAGACAATGATCCCACTTCAGGCATCCCATAAATAACCGATGAAGAACCCACTGCATATTCTTGCACATCATGACCCGTCTTCTGTGATTTAGAATTAGAGGATACAACATTTGTTCTTTGCCTTTTACCGCTTGATGCTTCTTTATAGAGTATCTCCTTATCCATTTGATGGGCTTCAGTCGAAAAAGAGATGGCTGGATTCTTTTCACATTTATCTTTGGAAGGACAAATACTGAAGCCTTCACCCAATGTTGGTTTGGGAGAACCTATAAAGTTGCCTGACTCTCTAGAGATAACTGAAGATGGAGATATCCGTGGTGCTTTTCTTGAGTAAATTACCGGACTCAACTTTGAAGCAGAGTGTCGAGGCATTTTTACACAACTAGAATTTGAACCCAATTCATTATGAACCTTTTCAGAATTTGGAGTCCTTTCTGAAGCAGCAGGTAGCAGAACAGGACCCGTATCCTTGCAAGTAGAAGGATCCTGACAACCAACCTTAGAACCAAAAGTGGTTTCCAGGTCTGATGCATGATCAGTGTTCTTTCGGTCAGTCACCATCGCATGCTTAACATCAACAACTGTGGACGGGCCTTCAGACACACATTTATTCTGTGAAATGTTTTCCAATCCAGTGGTTTCTGTGGGCATCTCACTAGCCTTACGAGCGAAAATTTTTACATCTATAGAACTTTTATTTGTGTCCCCTCCGCTTGATTGCATCCGGGTGGTTCCCCCGTAATCCTCCTCAGAGTCTTTGGCTTCAGCTTCCATCATTTCCAACTCGTGGCCACTATAACAACTAAGTCAGTAACTTTCTTGCAGATTTGCAACCAAACTGAAAAGGAAAGGCATATGCATGCCATATTGTACATGCATATGATAATACCATTCCCAGCATGTTAACTCATAATACACAGTGCTAAATGTATCCATCATCCAATTTACCGATACATAAATTGATGGTAATAATTATTCAAGTTCAACGTCTCATGATAGTTGTTTGTAGACAAAAGACTAAGTAGCACTTTTTTGAGCAGAAAATAAAGTGTATGCATATGCATAGAAATTAAACAAAACCTCCAAACCTTACCTCTTGCCATAATTATCTTCAGGAAGAAGGGCCCATTCTCTTAAGCTACAAAAGGAGGCACTATTTCAGCATTTGCAGGCACCCTAACTTTAAGAACGAAAGAGAGAGAGAGAGAGAGAGAGAGAGCACCAATTTACCAGTCCTCTAACCAGCGATGATTGACAAGTCTAATCTTCTTAATTTTCCTGGCAAGCTCATACTTCTCACCTATAAGAGGAAAGTGCCAATTAAATCTAGTGTAACTCCAGCATCATTAATACTCGAATGTATCCAAGGATATGAGAAATAGAAAAAGAAAATATTGATATGGAAATGGAAATGGAAACAATGTCATTTGTATGTTAAAACTTGGAAATCAGAATGAATTCAACAGGATAAGTTTTAGGCTTAAAATAGCCTGTAAGAATAGACAATCAACAAATACATATAACAATAAAATCATAATAAAGGATGAAAACATTTACTGGAAAACTGCCCATAGAATGAACCAAAAGTAGATAATAAAATAGTTGAATTGGAAATTATGCAAATTTTGTTGATGAGAAAATCATTAAACTAAGTAACTGACAACAGTTCCAGAACCAATACTAAGTTTAGGTTGAGGCCAACAATCTAGTGTCTGTAGGGTCCAAGGTCGAGTCAAATTGATTTTGTTGTTTAAGTGACCTACAACTTCACTTCCATTCAGCTAAATGCGTCCTCTTGAAATAAATAATGTTTGCAGAGCTAACGTATCCAACTAATTACCCAACAATTCACAAGCATAAACGCATTCCTGTTTTTATTCTGAGATTCTGTAAAAGAGAATCCAAACTCATACTGAATGACCACACTAACTTCAAATATCAAACGCACCTTCAAATTTATAACATATAAGATGAGTAACCTTGTTTGCTACCAAGGGTTTAGAAAATTGAGCACCCATCAAGCTAACCATGGTCTGTAAAAATAAAAAGATAAGTCAACTTTTAAGATCACATAACATAATCAGACACGCACTAGAAAAAAAGAGCCACCCCAAAGTGCATTTCTGATTTTCATGAAATTGGCCAAGAAATACCATAATATCATCTCGGTCTTGCCTCTGGTATCCAGTCAAGCACACAATTAGACTTTTGGCACCAGGAATTCCATTCAAGTCTCTAAGAGGTCGATATATTATCTGAGTTCAAGCATTAATTTCCAGATAAATGAACGGTTAAAAGAATTTTGGAAAAAAGGAAAATGATTCAGAAAGAAACTTAAACTCACCGAAGCAGCATCAAGAGGCAACCCCACGTCAAAACTATGGTCAACCCATAAACCCGTGACAACTGTTTTACCATCATTTCTTGCAGTGACACATACAGGATCATCCTAACGAATAACGCATCGTAAATATGACCACTTTTAATTGGATACAACACAAAGCTAAAAGGGTGAATAAAAGACTTACATAAACAATCTTATGAACAATAACATGAGTACAGTTTTGGCTGTATTGACCCGCGTCTACTCCTCCACCACTTATAAGCTTGGACCGAATCTAAAAGTAAAATAGAAACGAACACAATTAGTTAATAATAAGACCTAGTTCAGTTTCTTCGTCCCAATAATCTACTTCTAAAATGCAAGAACACACAACAATGGAATAAAAATAATAATAAAAAAGGACGAACATTCTATAGGAAGAGAGAGAAAGAGATATACCTCATGTGCTTCAGTGGGATCGAAACCAACAAGAACGAAGCGAACGTTGACAAAAGTTGTGGAAGGAGAATCAGTTCGCATCATCTTATGGAAATTCTGGTTACGTCAAATCGAGGCAAAGAAGAGCAGATTCGTAAGCCTGAATACAGTACTAATGAGAAGTGGAAACTATGTGAAGTGAAGAAAATGATAAAAGAGTGCTAGTGTGCAGAAGCTTGTGGAGGAAGGAGAACAAAACGGAGCGCAGGGAAGGAGGGAGGGAGGGAGGGAACGAGTTTAGATTTTGACTTAGGCGGGAGATGGTAAATGGTCGCTCTAGATGGTTCCACGTGGCTGGGCAAGTGCTCGCAAATCCGATACTGATAACATTTGAATCGGTTGCCTTGTGATGTAAGAATCACCAACATTTGTGACAAAGCTAACTCCTGCGTAACAAAAATTAGATTGTTCTAGTGAAGATACATTAGAGGAACAAATGTCCTTAAATTAGCGATTGAATGTCTTTAATTCAAAACTTTTTGATATTTTAGAAATTAATAAAATTTTAAATTTAAATTTTTTAAGACTTTCAAAGTTTAGGAATCAAGTATTCCCATATAATTTTTTAAGTGGGCTCGAATTATCAATAACACCTTTAAAGCATTATTATTCTCAAAATATTCCCTGCGTGTGCCTTGTAAGGTCTCGAGAGACGGTTTAGCACCACCACCAATACTGCATACACAAGTATCCCCTTTATATTAGTCAAGTAAGTTTCTAGATTATCCTTACAAAAACAGTGTAAATCCTTTCTAAGACCAGTTGACAAAATAAAAGGCGACAAATTGTTACCAATAATGCAAACTTATATAGAAAAAAGAAAATTATAAAGTAAAAGATAAGGTATACTTTTCAATTATTTTAAAGATACTATTGTAATTTAAAAGATAAAATCAGTATTTAAACTTGCAATTTTGGGCAAATTATTAAAATTAATTTGAACTTCCATTTAATATTTTAAACTTGAAATCTCACTTTGTATTAAATATAGCTAGTGCTAATTCTAGTTAGTGACTATTATTAGTTGAGTTTAAATGACTTGTCATATATACTTTTTTTTTTTTGGGAGACACATGACTTAACACTTTTACATTTTCTAGGTTAATTATCGATTTTTTTTAAATTTTATATAATTTTTCAATTATAGGTCAAACTTTATAAAAGTAGTAATTAAATACTCAAAATTTTTATTTTGCAAAATACCCCAACATTAATCTCTCTAATAATGAAACTGATGAGAAACGTGTTTACTGACACATAGGATGTCAGATGTAATGGAAGTACACGGCATCATTTTATAAAATTTAATTAGTTAATATTAAATAAAACAAAAAATAAAAGCTAAGGGGTCGTTTGGTTCTACTTCTGTTTTTCTGTTGATGTTTTTGGTTTCTGTTTCCTGTTTTTGGTTTCTGTTTTTCTTAAAAAAACAAAAACCTGTTTGATTGATATTTGTAATATAAAAACTAAAAATCAGAAAATTAATATAGGCAGCGTCGCACTGCGACCGTCTCGCAGCCGCGAGAGGCGCGGCTAAACGCTCGTGCTAGCGACCTCCTCGCGAGCGCGAAGCGCGCCCTCGCGATCGTGAGGCGCGCGCTGGATGGCCGCACTCGCGACCTCCTCGCGATCGCAAGGCCCGCGCTGGATGCGTGCGCTCCCGAGGAGCTGCGAGGCTAGCCTCTGTCCGCTCTTGCGACCGCGAGCACTCACACTCGCTAGGAGCTGCGAGGCCAGCCCTTCAAAACGACAGTCCATCTTCAAACATCCATAATTTCTTACTTAAAACTCCGAAATTTGTAAATTTGGTATCATTAAAAAGTTAAAAGGAAACTCTACAACTTCCATGAAGGATGCAAAAACCAATTTGGTCTCTAAGAGCGTTAAAAACCACTGCAAAGAGACTGCCTGTTAAAAAAAACATCTTAAACAGAAACATAATTTCTAAACACTATAACTTTCCACTCTATTGGCCGAAAATCTCATACTTCATATCATCAGAAAGATAAAAAGAAAATCCACAACTTCCATGAAGACCTCAGGAACAATTTCAAACTCTATGAGGGTCAAAATTTCACTCAAAGTTTCTGCCCAGAAACTTGCAATTTTGACAGCACCCGCACCAAACTTCAACAACCCACATCTTTCAACTCCCACATCCAAAAACAGTATATGATACATCATTGGAAAGCTATGAAAACCCTCTATATCTTTTAAGAAGACTACTTAACCAAATTTGATCCACATCAGTCCAGAATTTGCCTCACAAATCAGTACACATAAACTCTATCCTTATGGGAAATTTGCAACACAACTAAAAAAAAAGTAATATGTTGGAAACAAATAACACAAATACTATGAAATCTGCATATCTTTCATTAATATCAAAATATGCATTCTTACAAAGCTTTAGTGGGCATTTTCTTAGCCCAATACATCAAAGTCTCAAAAATTCTAAATAAAAGAAGACTACATAAACAGTAACTTTTGCTCCAAAAATGCAACTAAAGCTTTGTTACAAAAATATAACTTCAAAAACAAAAGAAATTTGGAGTGATGCCTTGCCCCCGGTGCGGTCACTCATTTTCTTGTTCATCGCCTATAGACGGGAAGGGAAGAGGGGGTGTGAGCTTGACGGCTCGTGGGTAACACATTAATAACCAAGAACAAGCAAAAATTCCTTAATCATTTATCACAAAGCAAACTCAACATTTTCCATTCATGTCACATATCGTTTCCAAAATTTTCAACTCATCAATCCATTCACGAAATTAACATAATGAGCACATCAAAACAATCACAATTCATAATTCAATAAACACATCAAAAATGGTTCGGGTGGGTCCAAAACAGAACGTACTGCACATTCCCGCAAAGCGGTCATGTGTAGCCGTGAACTTATGGGAGTCCGTGAGGATCTCTATGCCACTAGCGGGCAGACGAGAAAAGCCTATAGACAGACAAGTGCACTTGACTCTTAAGGAACCACCACAAACCCATATAAGCATGCATTTCACAATTTTCATATATATCGGCCAAAATGGCACTTTTCTGAAAGAAAAGCTATAACATACATTCTTTCAAATATCACTTTCACATCCTTTTTCACTTGTCAAACAAATATGCAAATATTTTCACAATTCATTTACACACAAAAGACACATGGTAAAAAAAAATTCAAATCATCCGAAAAGTAATAAATGCATAAATTCAAAGTTATTGGAAAGCATTAAATTGCATTTATGGAAAGAAACTTAATT
>JANZXP010000004.1:6022100-6052971 GCA_027576715.1 Erythroxylum flavicans
GCCTTGAAATATCTATGGATCCAACGGATATCTCGGCTTTGACGTCATTGTGTCTAGGCCATTTCCTTCATAATTTTGGTGTTCTCCACAAGTGTCTTATTGGTTTCAGAGATTGCATCTAGAACTTTCTTCTAGCCTTGTTCTTCTTCTTCTTCCTCGGACTCTTCACTGATGGAGTCCTCGTCTGCTTGTTGAGGCGACACTAAACTCGAGCTTGCCTAACTAACCCTAATCTTCACATGTCTCTTCTGGCTGATATCCCTAAGTTCCATATTATGGGACTTAAGGATTTCAGCTCGTCATAAATGGTGATGGTTTAGGAAGTTAGGGGGGTGAACAGTTAACCCACTACAGTCCACGCCGTAGTATTCAGCAATGGTAAACACTAGGTACCCCATTCCTAAATTGTTGCTCCTTTTGCGCGGAGTTACAATAATAGCATTTAGCACATGTGGATGTGCACACTAGAATGTTGTGGTCCATGCACCAAAACATTAAGAGTTCCTTTGTGGAAGATTAGTTGGTTTCTATTTTGTCAAAAACTAGCTGACACATGAATTTGTGTAGCAACAAGTGTTCATGGGATTTTATTATGCTGTTATGAGCATTCTTAGCATGAAATTGCTCTATTCTAGCGAGTTCATTCCAATATTAAGAAGGAGAAAAATCATCATGTTGATCGATGATGGAGGATTCGAGGAATCCACACATATCGCACATGATTTCTACGTTTAATTCATAAGCTCTTCCTCTCAACCTAAACCACAATTCCTTGGGGTTCCTAGGGTCATAGGACAATGAAGTGAAAAATTCCAAGATAAGCTCTTGATAAACAGGAAATTAAAAACGTATAAATTGGGCCTACTAGATTCTCTTAGTTAGGTTTTGTACCCTCTCGCGTAATTCTAACCTATCAAGCATTTCAAAATCAAAATATTTAGGAACTATTATTTTTCTAACATTTAGAGACTGAAAATAAATACCTTCCTCCTCTGTGTAGATCGGGAAGGGCGTGCCAAAGTCTGGTGCTCTGCTTCTTCTCCCACATCTCGCAACTTGATTTCGACCTGATTGCTCCCGTATGGCTAATTGTTTAATGTGTGACATAATTCTTGGGAATTAGGTAGAATTCGGAAGAATTTTGGAAGTTTGAATTTTTAGAGAGATGTGAGAGTGTTTGTAGGCTTGAAGTCTAGAGAGATAAAGTGAAAATGAAAGTGAATGAAAAGGTACAGTTAGAAATGAATATAAAGATGGTTGGAGGGTAAAATGGTAAAAAATTTCCCTTAAAAACGCGTCCTCCCTTTCCTACCCAGTCTTCCACCACTTATTTATTTTTCTTCTTTCACACTTTTCACATTCTTTTGAATTCACTTCTTAATTCTTTTGTGGCCTCTTCACCACTTTTTTACTTGTTTGATCAATCAACCATTTTATTCTGAAATCTTATTCCTTCTTGGTTTATTCGAAAAAACAAAATAATCCTAACTACAGAATTCAAATGTTCTAACAAAAATAATCAAAGAAAGTAATTTTCTATGAGTTGCCTCCTATGCAGTGCTTCTTTTAATGTCAGTAGCTTGACGTTCTTATTAGGCTCACGGTGGTCCGAATGAATGTCGCACTAGTATAATCATTAATCTCAAAGTTTGTATCTGAGCTACCATACTACAGTTTCCACCTTTGTTACGATTCTCATTTCCTCGCCTTCTTCTTCACGAGCGCTTTCTCCTGAATACATTCCTAGGATCCTCGATACCTTCCTATTCTCCTTGAGGTTCAGGTTCCTTACTGTCTATTAGAGGTAAAGGAGATTCGTAGTCTTTCTTAGACATTTTGAAGGTTAATTGCTTCTTTTCTATTTGCAGAGTTAATTTGCCTCAACAACGTGAATGATTGAATGAGCAGTGACTAAGAACAGTCGTCCAAGAACTATCAAGGTTTCCACATCTTCTTCAACTTCCAATATATAGAAGTTTGTGGGAAAGGTATATTTGTCAACTTTTACTTGCACATCCTTTATAATCCCCTTCGGTTGATGCACTGTTCTGTCGGTCGTCTTTACCAACATCTTGGTGGATACTAACTCTCTTAACCCTAACTTCTGACTAAAGGTATAGGGCATTATGTTTATACTCGCTTCCAAATCTACTAATGCCCAGTCTATGATGATGCTATTGATACTGCAGGGAATGAAAAAGTCCCCTAGGTCCTCTTTCTTTTGTGTAATGGTGGGATTCTCCTCCGATGTTTGCTCCTTAACCTTCTTCTCGATGAAGTCCTTCAATGTGAGCTGTAGTTGATTTGTCACTTCTTCGACCTTGTTTGCTTTAATCTCTTTCAAATTCGTCACTGCTCTCTTTGCAAATAACTCCTGCTGAGTAGAAATAGGGAATAGAAGTATAGGTTGAGTTGCCTTAATTAGCTCAAATATGGTCTCACTTGGAAGGAATTCTTTAACTACTTGACCTTCTCCTTTATCCCCTTCTTCCTTCACCTACTCAAGTTCCTTATCTTGGGTCTGACTAATAGCCATGATCCATTCCTTTGGATTAGACTCAGTATTGCTAGGAAGGGTTCCTGCATTTCTAGTAGACATTGCTTATGCTCGTTGGCCTACTTGGACTTCCAGATTATGTATGGACGAGGCATGATTCTTCTTTACTTGCTCGAATTTGCTCTCGAGCCTCCTATGTGCATCCTTTATGCCTCCAATCTTATCAAAAATCTTATCCAACTTCGATTCTATCGAGCTTGCTTTATTTTGTTTAGGTTGAGCATTAGTATAACATTTAAGTGGTATTAAATAAATTTCTTCATCAGTATGGCTATGTGAAGACACATTATTTATGTATGATTAATGTAAAGGCCAAAATTGTTATGTAGCTAGAGTAATCAACAATCTGATTGTGATAACTTTCACAACAAGGAAAAACTATCAAGATAATCAATACCCTTAATTTAATTACATCCTCTAGCAACAAACCTAGCGTTGGTGCCATTAAGCTTTAAATTGATTATATAAGCCCATTTCCAAAAGTTTTTCCCAAGTTTGATTTTGTTCAAGAGTATTTAATCCATTTTGTATAGCTTGAATCTATTTGGGATGAGTTATGGCTTGTGCATAAGAAGTGGGTTCCCAAAATTTTGTCATATTGGCTAAAAATGACATATAAGTAGGTGTAAATGAAGTGTACAAAGACTGTAGTGCATTAGATAAAAAAACACCTAATCGTGCATGGCTCAGAGGGTAAAGGAATATGAGATAAAGAGAGTGAAAATGAAGTAGAAGGCATGAGAGAAGATGAGATAAGATGTTCTTTATTTTTCAAAGTAAAGTTATCAATCGGTAAGATGTCATCTTAGGCAAATTTATTAATAAGTTAAGGAACCTCAGAACTCTCGAAAATACATTCTTTATAAAAAAATGTTCATGAAAAACTACGTCTTTGGATGTAATAATGGATTTAGATGCAATGTCCTATAGTTTTTAAACAATTTGTCCACTGTTGTAGCCAATGAAAATGCGTTTAAAAGCTCTTGGTTTAAATTTATTTTATATGGAATAATATTTTTAGCAAAATATAAGCAACTAAAAGTTTGTAGAAAATCTTATTATTGTTTTTAAAATAGAATTTCATATGGGGTTCTCCAATTAGTATATGGTAACGTATTTATGATGTAATTTCTAATAACAATTGCCTCCCCCCAAAACATTTTTGGTAAAGATGATTGGAAAACTAATGCTCTTATCATTTGCATGAAATACTTATATTTATATTTTACAAATCCATTTTGTTGTAGAGTATAAACATATGTTTTGTGATGTATAATGCAAAAAGTAGAGAAAATAGATTGATATTTGTTACTTAAAAGTTTAAACTCATTGTCTACTCAAATGACTTATTTATGATGTAATTTCTAATAAGAATTGCCTCCCCCAAACTTTTTTGGTGAAGATGATTGGAAAAGTAATGCTTTTGTCATTTGCATGAAATACTTATATTTATATTCTACAAATCCATTTTGGTTGTAGAGTATAAACACATGTTTTGTGACGTATAATGCAAAAAGTAGAGAAAATAGATTGCATTCATTACTTAAAAGTTTAAACTCATTGTCTGCTCGAATGACTTTAAAAAAAGAGTTTAAAATAAAATGTGTTTGTATTTTATGTATGAGCTAATAAGTCCATGTGGTCTTATTAAAATCATCTACAATGGTCAGACAAATGTATACTAGTCAAGGATGATTGTTTATAGGGTCCTTAAATGTCAACTTATAGTAATTTAAAAATCATAGTAGCATAAATAAAACTTTTTGAAAAAGATAGTCTTTGTTGCTTTGATAAAGGAAAAAATTCATATATATTGTTCTTGTAGTTGTAAATGATTTTGAGTTCTAGTTGAAGTATGACCAAACTTGTAATGCTATAAAAAATGTTTGGAAGTTGAAGCTTTGTTAGAATGCTGACAATCAATAAAAAGTGCTAATATTATTAGAATATAAGATAATTTTCTCAAGATAACTGGTTTGGTATGAACAAAAGAGTACACTTGTAGAGTTTTAAGGGAAAATGATGATTTATCTAACACTTCTAACCTTCTAAATACTTTTCTTCTGTAGGCCCTATAAAAGATTCAAAATTAACCAATAAAGACTTAAAAGGTTAGTTTACTAATAAAAAATTGAACTTGAAGTTAGAAATGTATAATGATTCATGAAGGGTAATTTTATTGGTAAGACATATATCTCTTATTTGTTCAATAAGATTAATATTCTCATATGGTGAATGGATTGGTGTAGGATGTGTTATAAGGGTAATTCTGATGAAAATATTAAGGTTAATGCATATGTGATTAGTAGATCATGTGTCAATAATCCAAGAATATGAATCTAACATGTTACTAGAGCTTAATGCAAAATGAAGTTGAGTGCTAAAGATAAAAGCTACAAAATCTTTTAAAAAGTTCACATGATGATTGCCATTAGTTGACGCCTTTCCTTTAATCAACTTTTCAATTTCCTATTGCACAATATCGGTCAAGGTTGAACTCCAGTCAATTCTTTTACCATCTATTTCAGCATCACCATCACCATTAATAGGATTACCAACCAAGTTTACAAAGTTCTTCGTATTCATTTTTATTTTTTTCTACTTTTATTCTTTATACTAATCAGGATATCCACTAAGTCTAAAATAAGTTTCCATCTTATTACCATCCATATTATAGAAATCATGATCTCTATTCATTTTCTTCATAAAATTTTTATTTCTATTATTTCTTCTTCTAGATCCACTCCTTTTAAAACCAGGATTTGACGAAGCAAACATGGCAGATTTTCACCAAAAACTTTATGGACCTCTCTGTTTTTCAATTTGTAAGATTAAGTATGACTTGTTGACAATATGCAAGGATCCATAACTAAGATTTAATTTTTAACATCAAATTGTTAAATCGTATAAAAAATTGCATTAGTTTGTTAAATACAATTTTATCAACAATAGCTTTTACTGTTGCCAAATAGGAGTTAGTATTAAGTAAGTAAATTCATCCTAAAACTTCTTCATAATTGTGAATTATTTCACCATTAATTGATTGCTTTAACTAATGGAGTTTATTTCCCTCTAATTTTGACAAAGCAATGGACCATTGTGTTTTACAAACCTTTCTTCCAACTATAACCAAAGTTCCCTAACACTTGTAAAATAGATGAATGCATTAACTATATCCTAAGAAATATAATCCAAGATCTATAAAGTAACTATGCATTCAACTCTTTTCCACTGATCATAATGAACATAATTTTCATCTAGAATTTTTAAGCTTCCATTAACAAAACCTACCTAAACCTCTATTGATAAAACTATACTTATATAACAGGACCAACTGAGGTAATTATGACATACAGGAGGTGTAGTGATTAATAACATACCAAGATGATCTGAGTTTTGAACTATCAGAGGATCACCATTATTATAAACACCGGTAAAGTCCTCCTTCAATATCACACCTACTTTTAAAAAATTCATCTTAAATGTGATCTTCCAACTTTAGGAATGTATTGTGAAGTAAATACTAATCACCACTCAATATTGTAAAATGAAGAAAGAATAAATAGGAACCAAAGAAACAAAATTTATGAATGCATAATTTTTAACTCATGTACAGAAGTAAGAATCAAATTTAAACTTTATTCCTGTAAAGTTTAGTGCATTATATACAAGAGCAAAACACATTGCAGAGTGCCAACTAATCTAATAAATTACTTATTACTAACAAATTAATTCTATTTATTATTCTAACAACTGTCATCTTCCAAGTCCCCTATCCCAAAGTTCCAATGTTGTCTTAGCCTTTTCAGGGCTGGATTATAAGGCAAAGGTTGCTGTGATTATCAACCATAACGCGTGGGTGCATTTTCTTGAAGTAATTTAACTACTAAAACCTTCTTACCCTCTTGATCCTAATTCTGAGGACAATTTTTTCTATCTTAGAATTCCTACTGAGAGTTTTTCTAGCAAAGCTTATAGGAAATTAGTTTATTGTTGAGACCAAGATGTGCCCTCGGTTAGGGTACTCTGGAATAATTTCCTAAGACTAGTACAACTTTCCTTCTATGGTTAATGATTAAAAATAGAATTGCTAATATGGATAGATTGATTACATATTAAATCTGGATGGGATTTGCTATTTCTGCAAAGACGGATTAAAAATAAGTGACCATCTATTCTTTCTCTGCCTTTCTTTAACTCTATCTAGAATTTGACTAAAGAATTTTTCGGTTGGTATGAGATATCAAATTCCCTAATGGAGATGGTTAATATTCTATTTTAAGCACAAGCAGCCACTTCACTCTGGAAGCAAAAGGTTTGCCATTACCTCTTAGGAGTTATGGAATGAGAGGAATTTGAGGAAGTTTCAAAACAAGGAACTTTCCAAAGATGTAACGGTGCAAACAATCATAATGAGCGTAAGGAAACAATTAAAGCTGGGAATTGGATCATACTTAACTACGGAGAAGATTTGATTATAATTGTTTACCTGGATTGTGATTAACCATTTATGCTTTGCTCTAGTTAGTTCTTTAATATAAACAGGCCTAACAAGAGTGGAACAATGGTTAAAGGAAGCAGCATCCATCCAAAACACTAATTCTTTACCTTTGGCTCCTAAATTCGTATAGAGGAGACAATCGCTTGATGGTTTTCAGATTACTAACCTTAATTAGGTAAGATAAGAAGACACAAGCATTAGATGAGGGTTGTATTTAACCTTTTACAAAACATTTTCGTATGGATTTATACACCTTACAACGTTGTCATTTCTTACCTTCACTTGATTGTAGACGTTTCTTTTAAGGACATCATCTTTTATTTGGCTTTCATTTGATGTAGGAGAGTTTTAACCACTCTCCAAATGGTGGATCTTCTCTTTTTTCTATTATCAATCAATCTTTAATTTTTCATAAAGAAAACTATCATCTTCCAGATTTTATATTATTGATGATAACTTATATTCTATACATATTTACGTGTATCCCTTAAAGAAAATAGTTCACCCTCCAAATTTATAAACACTAGAGATAGAGACAGTTATTTGAAGATAGATTCGTTTTGTTTAATCATGTCATCCATTTACAGTCAGTGTTTAGTTAGAAATGATTTTGATGGCACATAGTGCACATTATTGTAGAAGTTATACATTAAAAAAATTAGTTTCTTTATAAGAGAAATATTTTTCAATATTCTACCATCCTATATAACCATGTATAAAGGACTAAACAATGAAATGAAATTATTATTGCAAGAGATATTTCTTGGCTTATTATTAGTATTTTTAATTATATTAGTGTCTTTATTCTCTATCATTTGCATTTGTATAAGACTTTCACTTTCTCATTAACCAGATACCAATAGAAAATGGTAGTCAAGGATGAAATCGTGCATATCCCAGAAGCTAAGACTTCATCTTTCCTTCTTCTCTTTATACTCTGAGTATTATAAGACCATTAATTTTTGTTGGCATTGGTTAGAAGAATAAAAAAAGATGTAGAGGTATGTTTGACAGATCATTAAGAAGTTATTCATTTGGCTATCACCTATTAGGAAATAATATTTTTCTACTCAACCGAAACTAATAGGAAATAATATTTTTCTGCTCAACCGAAGCTATCTTTTCATTTATAAAAACATTCATTTACAAGTAACATATGTGTTCAATGTTGCATTACCAAAAATGGTCTACTAAAAATTTTATATTTTGATTTTATTTCACTTTATTTCCTTATAAACAAGGAGTGAATTGTTTGGTTTTATCAAGAGTACATGATAAATTTCAGCCTATTGACATGTTAAATTTTCGTCTATCAATAATTAGGTACAATGCAGTGACATTTAAAGGAAAGAAGTTTTCTTGTTTGAGTTATTTATTCACGTTATAAATAATTATTTGTGACAATACAAGAAAAGACTTGTCAAGAGTGTAATATGGTGCAACATACAACAACAACAACAACACCCAGTGAGAGTCCCATTGAGTGTAAGTCTCGAGAGGTCTAGTAATATGCAGTCTTAGCCTACTAGGTAGAGAGATTGTTTGTGAGTAATATGTTGTAACATGCTCCTTTGAAACCGTATGTCATCTAAAGCTTATAAAGAATCTCAAAGGGTGAGCATGGTTCCCTTTTCTTAGTTATTTCTTCTCTTTTTTTCAAAATTGTTTGAAAGAATATAATGGGTAATATCAAATATGTATTTATAGGATTTTTTTAGGTTTACTTTAAATGAGGATTCTTTGATTATGTAATTTAACAACCATATATGTCAAAAGAATGAAAACATTGTTAATCCTTAAAATCTATATCTTCTTTTATGAAAAAGATCTAACAAACATAGTATATCCAACAGTTACAAAAATAAAAAAGAAACCAATGCAATCTTGAAATTATTATATCTTTAAGTTATTCGTCAAAATCCTTAAATACGTTACAACATCATTATTCATGGAAAATGTATAACCTCATTAGCAAATTGATTAATTTGAAATAATAAAGAATAATAGTTCATATTAATTCAAGTATATCAAGAGCAAAGAAATTTAGTTCATCATATATCTTTAGACACAATATTTAGTAATAACAGGACTAAGTTGCCACTCTTTATAAATTTTTGTTTTTTTGTTGTTTATTACATATTATTTTTTTGGATTTTCTTTTTAGTCAATAATAGTGTAGGAAATGACACAGGAATGATGTGATGAATATGTGTGAAAGAGGCTAGAAACAAGGAAACACACATACTCATTATTTTAATAATTTTATAGGTTAAAACAAGAGTTTCAAGAACTTACTTTTATTAAATAATTTATCCTTAAAGAATAGAGGTTACTCAAATCACTAAGTGATAAACTAAAAAAAGTTCAAGACTAGTTAAACTCTAAAAAATTTAACTTGCTCCTTTAAATTGAATATCAATTCTAAACTTTATGAACAAATTAAGTTTTAATAACTATCACTATCATCACTATATCTGTAACTTGTTCTTAAATATGAAAATAGACTAGCTTTATAACTTTATCTTTAATAAGCCTATGGAGAAAGTGAAATATGACATATCTTACACTTTTATTGTCAAGCTCTGTCCTTTTGTAATCAGGACTATGAACATGAGATACACATCCAAATGCTTTAAATTAAGCCACTGGTGATTTAAATATGCTCTAAAATTCTTTTGGAGTTTTGTTTATAAGTGTTAGACTCTTATTGAGAATATGAATTGCCCAATTACCAATTTCATGTCAAAATAATAGGAGTCTTCCTTCTTAATAGCATGCTTTGAACCATATTCATGGTTGTTTAATTCTTTGACTATTTTATCTATCATAATATTATGAACTCTCAACTTTAGGCTAAGTGTACATATTGTTCTATAATGTAGTGATTAGTAAAGTATCATTCACATAAAGAACACAGATCATCTTTACAATAAAAAGATAAATTAAGGAATTAAAGAAAACATAAAGAAATCATAAGAAGTGTTCTTTTGATGAGTATATCAATCTATTGATGTACTCCACTTTGTTGGGTTGATTATTTACATCTTTCCTTATTAAAGATGGCTTAAAGCTTTGCTCTATGGTTTCTCTCCCACAACTATTAACATTATCCTTAAAATAAAACTAAACTAAAACTACCTAAAAGAAATCCCCAAACTAAGGTTTCCCTACTTTTTAAATAGGTATTGCACTACGAACATGGTTTGGGACATAATCGTGTCCTATCCTATGTTTAGCTTTGCACTTCAATTTTTCTTTCTATAGGAAAACACAAGCACTGACATGCTTGTTTCTACGCTATGTATTTCAATGTATATTTTTTATGTGACATGGGTTTTGACATGCCGATGAATAAGTGTGTGTCTTTTACACCACAACTCAAAAGAGGAACACAACCCTGATATACAACTATGTGCTAGGCCATGTTCAATCTTTTTAACAGCTTCTTCTATCTAAAGAGTGACATGAGTTAGATCATACCTGTGGTTGAGACTGTATTTAACCATAGATGTATTTTCTTCTTAATTTGACTTGTAAAGCTCTTTAATCATTATCCAAACTCATTTATAAGCAACATCCATAATTATATAAAACATCAAACAAAAGCAATCAAATTAAGGTAATTTATATAAGAAAACATAGGAAAGTATTGAGTAAAATTTATATCCTCTAGATGAATATCAAATTCTCCCACACTTAGATTTTTTTTTTCTTCAAGCAAATCAATCATAACAACTATCAAGTCAAATGAGTTTCAATTTTATAAGAAATCACAATCCAATTAAAATAACTAAATATGATCGTTACTCACTCAGTCACCTTATTCATCAACTACCTAGATTTTTAGATACTTATACTGACTTGTAAACCTCAAACTAATTTAATAATCTTTTAAATTTCAACTCAAGACAAATAGTTATATCGTATATATAAAATGAGTATAAACTGAGTAAATAATATAAACCAATAAGTGATTACCAATCCATATTGAAACCAAACTAATTCAAAATTTTCTTAAACTTTTCATAAAGCATGATGAGCTTGTTTAAAAGCATACTAACATTTTTAGATAACGGTAAACACTTTGTCCTAAGTGCCTTTGGTTACTCAATTAGGTCATAGTTTCAAATGGCTACTAACATTACTTATAATTTTAACCTATTACTTAGATCATAATCATTGTATTATAATTTATTAATGCTAAAATTTTATTCATTTTTTAATATCAATTCATAGTTAATGTGAAATAACAATCTACTTATTATGCTAAACTCTAAACTTAGTCTATGTTAAAATTAACTATATGCATGGTCACATCATTTAATTCAAACATTATTCTCAAGATCATTCAGTCAAATTTGAAATAAACTACTCACTAATGACCATACTTGAGAAACTTGTGTAGTTGAATTATAAAGCATTGTATCATTTAATAAATCAATTTAATTACTTTAAATTTTGTTGTTTATCTTTCTATAATTGGAGCTTATTAAACTAATTGCAGCCAGATTAGTTTACTTAGAGGATGTTTCCTATTTAACTATGGTTCAAAGTAAATCGCTCTCCCATACTTAAATTGTTATATTGTCCTCAATTGATGCATATAAAGCATATTAAAGCAATAACAATATGCAAAAAGTAGAGAAAGAGAAAAGGAAAGAAAGATAGAAAAAATTATTTGAACCCAATTATGGATGTTGCCAGGCTATAAGTCCACATGAGTAATTAAAATTTGACTAATTGCATAGAAAAATAAATAAAAATATAAAACACATAAAATGAAAAGGCATGATAATTAAAACAAATAGAATGCAAATTTACAAAATAATTAAAAAAACATTTATAATGACTGAGTTGTCTCTTAATAAGGTACTCTTTTAACTAACAAAATAGGCTTGTGTTTCCCCTTCCTTTAAAACTTTATTGGTGTCGTATAAAGGTCTTATTCCTTTACCTCGTTAGCATTCTCCTATTGGGATCTTCTTTTACTTTTGTGGCATATGATCATTTTCACATTTTTACCTCCTTTCTTTGCATAAAACAATATCCCAATTCATTTTACTAAACAATTTCCTATAAAAATTTATAAAATTTGTTAAGTATCACATTAATATATTATTATGAATCGTCATACGAAAGAAGATAATTCATCACATTTGAGATATTGAACTTATAATTATTGTCCTTCTTTTGTTCTTCCTTATTAGCAACCTTCTCTTTTCAACTTCCTCTTTCTTGTTATCTATCAATTCTTTGATAGCCCTCATAGTGAGTGCCATCATATGCTCCTTTAGATTTAATAATGTATTATATTTATCAAGAATTCTTGCCCTTAGAGTTTATAGTATTGGATAATTTTCCAATTTGAAATTCTAAGTGCTTGTGAGAATTTAGAAGTTGTTAAACCTTCATTTTCAATCTTTCGGGTCTTTTAAAATGTTGCATTAGCTAGTCTCTCAATAACTAATTCATCTCAAACATTACATTAATTAGTCTCTCAATGGCTAACTCATAATAAGGTTTTCTCTCTTAGTATTGTTGTTGATGATATCTAGGTGAAAGTGGCCTTTAATTTGCCTAATTATTCTTGAAGAAGTTTGGATGATTTCCCAACCCTAAATTATAAGTGTTATTAAGCGTTTATTTTGAGATTTTTTATAGTTCAATATTTAACTTATTTGGTTAGCGACGCGAAGTGATTGTCTTTCTCAACAGTCATTGTTGCTATGACCTCCCTAATACATCTCATAATATAATGCCTGCGTCAACCTTATAGTTCCACTCATGTTGTTAATGTTTTCTTAATGAATTTCTAATTTATTAGTGTATTTCATTTTCTTGAAATGATTCATTCTTGATGCCTTTTCTCATTGAAAACATTGACAACCTGAGTGGAGCTGAATTTCTAATTTATTTATGTATTCCATTTTCTTTGAATGATTCTTGATACCTTTTCTCATTGGAGATCTCTTGAAGCTTTTCTCTTAATTTCTCTTTCCTACAACTACTAACTATTAACCTTAAACTAGAATTAAATTATAACTACTTGAAAGAAATCCCCAAATTATTTCCCTGTTCTTTAAATAGTTGTTGCATTATAAACACATATGGCGATATAACCATGTCCTTGACAGTGTTTAACTCTAGATTGTTTTTATAAAGGAACACAAGTATTGATACATTAATGTTCTAATCCATGTGTTTCATTATATATTTTTTGCTTACATTGAGTTTTGACCTATCTATGTATAAGTTTGTGTCTTATACATCATAGTTGTAGAGAGGAATACACCCTGACACATGACTATTTTTGTGTCTCATACATCATAGTTTTAGAAAGGAATACAACCTGACACATGACTATGTACTAGGCCATGTTAAATCTTTTTCTCAACTTCTTCTATCTAAAGAGAGGCATGAGTTGGAGCATGCATATGCTAAGATTATGCTTAACCAAAGATGCATTTTCTTCATGATTTGACTTGTAAAGATCTTTAATCCCTAGCTAAACTTATTTATAAGCAACATCCAAAATTACCTAAAATATCAGATAAAACCAATGAAATCAAGGTAATTTATATAAAAAACATAAAAGAGTACTATATAGATTTTTTTTCCTCTATATATATATAAAATGGTTATATATATGTTAAGATCTTCATTTGATAGAACATCATATTATACAAATTATTATAGTATATAGATAAAGGTAGACTTGATCTCAAAGTTGTTTGATGTAACTACTGATCTATCTATATTGGATGTGTCCTTATGGGTGATGGATTCACATAGTCCAATATCATTTTGTGCTCTCCTTCCACGGTATTAGATTCCTGAATAAGAAATGTCTTCTCTAGTTTTAGATTTTTTAAAAGAATTTAGATGATTTACTTCTTAGCATATACTAAGTACCTTAAATTGGAGATCAAAACAAAATAAGAACAAAAAATAAAGAATTAGAATTGATAAAAGAATAATAAACAAGAAAAGATAGAAAACGATTAGATTACTACTATATTAATAGTTATTGAATATCTTTAATATTACTAATACCTCCACATTAAAGTCATAAACTTGATTGTTGTTTGTATTATTTCCACAAGAAATTAGTAAGTACTGTGTCTGACTCTTCTACTATTATCTAGTCAATAATAATGGTTATTAATATTTTATTCCAACCTTAAGATTATACTACGTAGATCAAGAATCCACTAGAAACAAAACAAGAAAATAATCGATGATAATAAATAAGAGATAATATTATATTTAAATAAGATTTTTCCTAACATCATCTTATACTTTGTTGTTTAAAGATTTTAAAACTTAGACCAAAAAAATATTTTAAGTTAATGAATTGTCATTTTTTAATATACAACCACTTATTCCTAGAGTAAATGATCAATATGTCTATATGATTAAAACACCTAAAAATGTACTAAGATTTCTAAAACTTTATATTAACCTCATTCCAAAAGAATCATATGAGTCTATTTCTAGCACCAAATTTAATTCCCAATATCAGTGCCTAATTCAGTCTATAGATACGTTATTTCAAATGTTTAAATATAAATTAAGATTTGATTTAACCTTCAACCTATATCCAATCAATAATAAGATCAAAGATGATTTTTCATAATTATAAAACTCTTTTATAAATTACTGAAATTAATTTATATAAGATAACACTAGGCTTCCATTTATCTAGACATAAATCATCTTTAAAAATAAAGAAAACAAATAAAAGAACTGAATAAGTTATAGAAAGTGTTCTATAAATGAAGATCTCAATCTCTTGATGTATTCTACTTCATTAGCATGATTCATGATCTCTTTCCTCGTTCAAAATAGCTTGAAGCTTTGTTATATAGTTTCTCTTTCTTACGATTGCTAACCCTAACCTTAAGTAAAAACTACCAAAAGAAAATCCCTAAACTAGATTTCCCACTACAATTTGAATAGACATTCTACAATGAACATAATCTGAGACACATCCATGTCTCAAGTTGTGTTTGACTTTGCCCTTCAATTTTTCTTTTTAGAAAGGAACATGAGCAATAACATAACTATGTTTTAGGTCATATACTTCACTATATCTTTTTTGCTATATGACACAATCTTCGACATATCTGCGCATGAGGTTATGTCTTCTGCATTATAATTTAATAGGGACATTCCTTAGTACATGTTTATATGCTAGGCTATGCTTAATCTTTAGTCCAAAGAGGGTCATGGGCTATAACATGCCTATATTTAAGACCATATTTAGTTAAAGATATATTTTCTTATTTATTTGACATGCAAAGCTCTCCTCATCCAAACTTATTCCAAATCATTATATTAAAAATCACCTAAAACATCAAACAAAATTAATCAAATCAAGGTAATGTAGATAAGAGAATATATCAATACACTAAGTCAAATATATTTACTCTGGACATACATCATTCTTTTACTCTGCTACGTCGTTTTGTTGAGGAGTGTATACAGTTGTTAGTTGTCTTCAAGTACCATTATCATTCCAAAAATTAGCGAGTTCAAGTGATGTAAACTCACTCCTATGATCAGTATGGTGACCTTTTATATTCTTCTATCTTTTGGAAGTAATAACAACTTATGATTTGTCGAACAAAACATAAACCTAAAATTTACAGCTATAGTCATTAATGTTGGATATAGGGTTGATTGGTCCACATATATTGGCATGTTCCTATAGTTTGCTTATGTATCTGACTCCATATTTGGCATTTATATTGAAATTATCCAAGTTTATAACAATGGTAACATTTGATAGTAGATTTTTCAAAATTAAGCCTGCCTGAATCTTTCCTCTTACTTACTTTCTGCCATAAACTTGACCCTTCTCTTTGAAGACTCCCTAAAAGTAACCTTCAATAATTACTCTTCCATAACACGAGATTTCATACATTGCTCATGTATTAGAAAGCTACTTTATAATTTATCAACGATAAGAACATCTTAATCATTTGACTACTCAATAGATCACACCACGTAATTGAATTTGGATGTCATACATCTCATTATTTTTACGAGGTAGTACATCATCCATCTTTGCTTTATTGTTTCTCAACTTGTTAACTATAATAAGAATACGAGCAAAATCCTCATTTATAGCTCTTTCTCCTTCATGCTTAACATCTCAAACTCTTTTTAAAAATCTTATCATTATTGCTTTAAAGAGTCCCAGCTGCTTTTAACTTTATCTTTATTCAAAATGATTTTCAAAATTTGATCTAGACTAGAGATAATCCTTTAGTAATTTTCCATCATCAATTGACTTCTTTTGTGCTTCACTAAATTAAATTCCTTCTTGTTTCAAGGATCCACTCTTCTATTAAAATTTTGTAGTATTAATAAATACATTATATAAGATTATTTTCATATAAATTATTATCTATAATTGTTCCAACTTGATCTTAATATTACATTTATTAAATTATTTTAAAAATTTATTAATTTATTAGTACTTCTAGTAATTAAAAGTTTTAATAATTTTATATAATATAGTGATAATAAATAAGCTCAAGTTTAGCCTGATATTTGACCGAGTTTTAACAAGCTCAAACTTTTTTTTAAAATTTTCATATCTTAAGTTAGACTCGGACTCAAGCTGCTCAAGCTCGACGTAAAGCTTCCAAAGCCAACAACATCACTTTCTGAATTTTAAATTAAAAAATTGGGCCGAGACGAGTCATGTGCCTTGAAACTAAGTCCATGTTGACCGGGCCCAGCCCAACCCATTACTAATTCATTGGCTTTTTACTTTGAATTATTATTCATACATACTTCCGCTTAAAGAAAGAAAATGGAGGGAGAGAGATTTTTAGAATTATCAAAATTAATTTCTCAACTGTCCTGTGTCACGTGGCACATTTTAATTTGCTACGTATCTGATGAGCATTAATACAAATATCTAACAACGAACAATAAAAATCATTGAAAGAAAAAGTATATGACTGATAGTTACAGGAGTTGATAAAAACAACGGCTTTTCTTTTTTGTCTCCTGAAACCTCTTTCACGTTGAGGGAGAAGAAGAAGAAGAATGGGTTGGTTAACACGATTCTTGGCGGCGGTGGCTTTCTTTGCCGTCGGTGTGATATTCTCGCCGGAAACATTTGGATCAAAGTCCATCAGTCAGCTCTCCACCTACCTCAAGTTGGCTCACCTACTCTGTTTCTCCACCGCTTTCGGTGCTGCTCTTTGGGTCACTTTCATTGGCGGCATTATCATGTTTAAGTATATTTCATCCCATAGTTTCCCATCTTTAACTTCTTTTATCTTGAAAAATCAAGTTTTAAGAATACACTTAATCACTAGAAAAATGGAGAAGCAGTAAATTGCGAATAAATGGTTTTAGAATTATGAAGCAGACAGACGTTACAATTGAAATTGGTGGTCGTAAACTCTATTCTGAATCTTAACTGTGAACTCTGTAGTGCAACGTCAATGATTGCAGATTGAGAAGAGATATACTTATTTATATAATTGATTCCATTTCCTTTTTCATTTTTCTGTCAAACTTAGGAATCTTCCGAGGCATCAGTTTGGTAATTTGCAAAGCAAGATGTTCCCTGCGTACTTTTCACTGGTTGGGATATGTTGCGCGATATCTGTAGCGTCGTTTGGGTACTTGCATCCATGGGATACGGCAACCACAACCGAGAAGTATCAGCTTGGGTTTCTAATATCCTCTTTTGTCTTCAATCTCACCAATTTGTTCGTCTTTACGCCTATTACCATAGAGGTACTGCTTAATTACACGTTTTAGACTACTTCCGAACACATATTGTTCGTTGGTAGTGAAATGGGTATGGGTATTATTCTTTCCATGGTACCTGTGTATGAAGTTATAGGTTTCCAGGTTTTGAAAATCTTACAGCATCTTGGTCAAATTGTTGAATTGGATTGAATTGACTGGACTTATGTATATTTTATCTCCCAAATGTTATGTGATAAAAAGTTGTCTTTTCTTATTACCTGTATTCTCAAGTGCACTTCTTCATTTCCAAACAATCAGATGACTCTTATCATTGAATTCACTGAAGATAGTTGTTCTTGTTGTTTATCCACTAAGAATTTGTTGTTATGGAACGTCAACTCTCCACTTGTTTCCTTGTTGGGCTCCGGGGCTGCTTGTGATTACTATTACATACTTTATGGGATTCATTTCAGATTGCCTTTGTGTCTTAGATGATGAAACAAAGGCACAAAGTGGAGCGAGAAGATAATATTGGGAGTGAAATTGGGTGGTCAAAGAATCGAGAAACTGCAAAAACTAATCCGAAGCTAGCGGCCATGAACAAGAAGTTTGGAATGATACATGGCTTATCTTCCCTTGCTAATATCACGTCCTTTGGTAGCCTTGCCATGCATTCGTGGTACTTGGCTGGTAAGTTGAACTTATAATTTGGACAACACTCTCTAACTGGGAACATGGTATGGATAAAATCAGTTGGATGCGAACTCGTTTGCTCGCTATATGTAGCTTTTTCGTTGTCCCTGCCCAGTTTATGTACTCACGATCAAGAACTAAAGAGAATAGTGGTAACTGATATTTTTCATGCTTGCACTGTGTCAATTGTTAAGAACTGTTCAGCAAAATAGTGGTACGTAATATATGATCATTTTTTTTATATGTAATTTTCTGCAGACAACAAATTGATTTGGTTTGGTAAATACAAGACAGGAATTTCTTCAAAACTACTTTAATATTAGGGATGAGAATGGGCCAGCCCATGGGCTAATTCTGTCAATTTTTTTAAAATTAAAAATATAAACCTTTTTTTAATTCAACCCGAGCTTAGGTTGTCTAAGTCCAAATCTACCCGATATTGTTTTGCTTAGAATAGTTGAGTCTCGATTTGTGCTTGAGCTTGGCCCATAATCGGCCTATTAAAAACATCTTTTTCTAGGTCCTGAATCAGCCCATTCATCCCTATTTTATATTGATGGGTGATTGCTGTTTACTCTTCCTTTCCACATGCACGGTATTAGTAATGGAAACATTGAATCCAGTGCACCAAAATTGCAGCTTCTTCTGTATTTGGGAATTTAGAAACATAGATTACGTTGCGTAGTGACAGGTTTTCCGTTGAAATTCCGTGTGTTTCACCACTTCCACATCCAGTAGCACAAATCTAACTGATTTGGCTTCAAGTTGTGCCCCATATCCAGTCTTCAGTATTGTCACCTGGAAAGAAGCGACGTGGGGATCCTATTAGCAATTAGGAGAGAGTTGAGGTTGCCGTTCATCGCCACTGAACTTGGTCAATTAGATTCGCCGTCGATTTGGATCTAGTTTTCAAGAGCCTGGGACTTGGGGTTTGCTACAAACACTTAATGGGCTTGTTAATTTCTGTTGGCCTGTACTTGGGCTAGGGTATCCAACGTTGGAACGCCTTAACTGATAAGTGAAGAAGATGAAAAACAACAAATAAAAGGTTCGGTCAATATGTTCTTTAGAACGTAAATTCATTGAGAATGGCGATGAACTGGCTGATGAACGACGTTTTTAATATACCGATTCATAAGTTAGATTTGGGTTTAGATTGACATGAGACCAAACTTTACTTAAGAGAATTAAGCATGAAATAGGCCTAAATTTAAGTAAAGTAGACTAGAATCTTATTAAAAAAATATTATTTTATAATTTTAATTTTTTAAAAAATTGATCTAATTAGCTCATGGACTGTCCATTCATTGTTTGAGAAGCAGCAGGATAGGACGTGAAATACTCTATTGATTGATTTATTGGGTTCTCTAAATTGCTTGTTATTAAAAATCCTTCTGTTTCTTCTTTTAGCCCTTTTTAAGTTTTAGCGACACAGCCAACTGCCGGACCTTTTGCTGTCCCCAAAAGTATGCCAAAAGAAAAAAGAGCATTTTGGTTGAAGTCAATTCATGCATGTCTTAAAGCCGAAACGCTCCTCCAACGCGCATTTACCTTGTCGTAGAAGACACGGTGGTGACAAGGCTGTATTTGGATTGGATTAGGAACAAGCAACTCCAGCCTTTCTGGACTCATCCGGAGTGGCGACACTAATGTTTGTCTAATTAGTCAGACATGAATGACACGTACTAGCTGCTTCAGCGTGTCTTGTCCATTTCTGGCTTATGTATCATACGATTTTACACGTGCTTAAAATAGAAATGAATCCCAGTTTGATATTGAATTTTACTTGAAAGAATAATGTTTTTTTTTTTTTGTGAAAACAGAAAGAATAATGTTTATAGGTGAAAAATCAGACCAAGTCAATTCATCAGTTGATGTCTTGGCCTGGTTATTGTGGTACCATCCACTTTTGACGCCAATTATTGCTGATGTGATTGGGATAGTTAATAGAGAGATATTTAGGTTCTTTGAGCAATCAACGTCCTCTAAACACCAACTACCTCAGGAATATTGTGTTTAAAGTTGAACAGTTAAGACTTGATCTCGTTGTGTCTATTCTGCTCTACGAATACGTATTCATTCAATTTTTGTGAACCTCATTTATCAAATAAATGAATAGTCATAAAACAGTAACAAATGAAAGAGTGTTTTGTAGTGGTCTTTAGAATATAATTTACTTACAAAGCTAGTTCAACAGGAATTTTCTCTACGTGATACAATCGTACTTTCTCAGTCTACAAAGGAAACTCGAGTTGTCCCCTTGCTTCTACTTTCCTTTTTGTATTTTTTTTACTATTTGACTTTCCGAACCAATGAATAAAGTAAAGAATAGTCTGCAAGTTGCAACCTGTACAGCGTCCCACAATTGGAACATGGTGTAACCAAATCAAATAGGGTAAGTCAACTAAAGTTCATTACGCTGTAGGCTCCCAGAAGTAGTAACCGAATAGGGAACAAAAGAATAATAAACAAGTGCATGTGTTGTGAGGCAACAAGCCTACTGAACCTTTTCAGGGACTCTCTTCCGGTCTGTAAGCCGCCGGAGAAATTGAATTGGCTTTGACCCATGTTTATGGATGCCGCTGGCCTCCCCACCATGACACTGCTATTGATGCCAACCGGTGCTAGAATGGACCACCAGAATTTTCGACGGTGCTCCCTCCTGGCTTTTCGTATGTGATTGAGCTCCTGGCGAATTACATTTCTCACAGATTTTAAGTAAGAATTCATGTCATGGTCCCTTTGAATGGTTCCTTCAGATCCATAAGCTGAAGGATCACTAAGGATCTCAAGTGGATGCGGTGAATTCAAGAACACAGCCTGTGCAGCACGGAGCTGCTTCTCTGCATCATTGGTGTCAGACAATGGACAGCTTAAGAGATATAAACCACTGCCGGATGGGAGGAGATGATGACGGGGAGAGAATTTCTCATCTGGCTGTAGAATCAGAAGCTCCCCCATTGGGGCATATAATAGCTTCTGCAGGGAAAACGCAACAATAACATCAGTAAAATGTTCATGGATAAAAGATGCAAAAAAACATACAAAGTGGGGTACATTATACCTGGTTATTCAGACATGGATGATTACGGAAATTCCCATTTACAGCCTTCAAAAGCTCTGCAACGTGATTAGGATAATTGCAAGAGAAGGCCCGAGGCACAATATCCCTGTGCATTGTGATAGCCTGAACATGATTCTTTGGCAATCCAAGCTTGTGGAGAAGATGATCACCTCCACACATTATGGATGGAGCACCAAATGTTACAACAGGTAGCAAGGATGGAGCTGGAACTTCACCTCTTATAAGCAGCATAAGATTTAATAGCAGTGACAGGCTTCCTCCAAGTGAATGGCCTGTAAATCGAAATGTTGCATGCCTAGCCCATGACTTTAGGTGGGCATGAACTTCAGGCAACATCTGTTCATACATGCCTTTTGCAGCTTCATATATGCCTCTATGCACAAGAAAGTCTAGCCCCTGGACGAAGATGGCATTTTCATTTTAGTTCGATTTTATGTCATGCCAAGTTGTTTTATTGTGCGAAATTTTGTAGAAAGTAGCCTTTAAGAATTCAAAAAGCATTTTTTACGATGCTCTATGAAATCGTCATTGAACATTTTATTGATTTAGAATGTGGCACATCAATAAATAATTTACCTCAAATTGAACAGGCTCAAAAAGTAGATTTGCTTGCCAAGATGCCAGAGATTCAGATCCCTGCATATCAGAAAATAACACATCTCCTGAGGATGGCATAATAACGACCAACCATGAATCATTCATAACTTAGACCAAATTATCAATGTTACAATCGATTAATGTCTACAAATTTATAATATCTACTCTGAGTAAGATCACAATCCAAGGAGTTAATATCTATTACAATAAGATACGTGATGGAAATATAAATCAAAACCAATCTTGAAGTAATTAAGTCTCTAAATATAATGTGGTTGTTTATCTGTAAACTAGAGCTCATTACCTGAATCACAAAGTACCTTGTACCCAGATCATCATCGCAGATAAACCATTCACACGGTGATGAACGTGTTGAACTCAAATCATCTGCAACAGCTTGCTTGACTTCTTCCTTAGCAGCAACCACTGCAGTCACCGAGTCAGTGGTTGCCATCAAAGAGGCCATTTCTGAGTTCAACAATGTAACATCATCATCAATTCCATTGCATTCCTGATGAGGATCTTTAACAGCCTCGGGTTTTAAGGATTTGAAGAGGAGTATGCTCTTTGTCTGTGAGAGCAAATAAGAAGCAGCAGAGGCAGCTATCTGATAAGCAGCCGAGGCACTTGTGTGAGTACTATTATTCTTTAGCTTTTTACATTCTGCCTCCTCCTTTGCTATCCTTGTTTCTTCTACTTGATCTTCAGTTGACATATGAATTTTCTCAGCTTTCATTGCCATTTCTCTTTTCTCTATCGACGATGTTACAAACCTAAGGCCCCGATATTTGAGGAGATTTCCTGGCTGAATACACCAAAGGAAATTTGATCAACCCATAAAAACAGATTCCTAATCGAGATACACAACAGATCTCAAGCAATTCTAAAGAAAGCTAGTGAATTAATCTAAAACAGAGGAAAAACAGAGAACTCGAAGATGTAAGAGTGGGAAGTTCCATAAGTGAATCTAAAACGGCATAAGCAAGACACATTGAATAACGTAAGAAAATCAAGTGAAAACGCTTAAATCCAGTCTTGTAAAGACCGATCTGATATCCTACGGACAAATCAAGTTCGCTCTTTATTTATCAGCACAAGAAAGATCAATTTAATACCATTTGATCAACAAAAGATTTAATCAAATAATAAAAAGAGCAGCCAAATTAATTAGAAATAAGAAGAAAGCTGGTACCTTGATTTCGAGTATGCAATAAGCTAAATTCCCAAGATAGGACATTTGTGCATACAACTTCGCTTCAGCCAACGACACCCTCTTCAGAAATTTTGAAAACAATTCTCTATCAAATTCAACAGCTTCCCCATCATCATCTTCCAGTTTACAGGCCCCGCATTCTTCTTCATCTTCCTCTCTCTCTTCCTCCTGCTCTTGTTCCTTTGTACCGTTAACCAAAGGACTTTCTCTTTCAAAATCCTTACTTCCTCGTTCCTCAACTTCCTTTTCCGATAGCGACTTTACGTGCAAAATCTTCAACACCCAGTTCCCATTTTGCCCTTCAGATGGCCTCATCGTTCTGCTTTCCAAGTCATCATCCACTCCATTTTCAGTCTCCGAGTTCGCGACCAAAACAGCGTCGTCTACTGCAATCCCATTTTTCCTCCCACTTTTACCTCCTCCAGGCCACAACGACTGTAACGGGTACCTAAACGAGAATCTCGACTCCGTCTTCTGCGGGGGCGTCGACGTTGCAGCCACAGTGGATTTGTCCCGCCCCACCGCGCTCACCTGAGACGAGTTCACACGCGCCTCGACACCCACGGAGATCGGTGCGGCAATACCTTGAATCCCTGTTTTTAAACACAGACTATCCATCCTCAAGAAAGAAAACGCTCTGTGCACAACAAGAAGGAGAACAGTAATCCAATTACTCGCTGAATGTAACGTCCTTATACAAAAAGTTGCAAAGTTCATACGGAGAAGAGAAGAGAAATGTTTCGTTGGGGCTTGGGCTACGAGAAAAGAAATATATAGCGTAATGGCTTATGACCCCCCAAAACAAAGGCGTTGACGTGCCAACACAATCTTTGAATGTTTACTTTTCGTTCGTAAATTCTATTTCTTATATGAACAAAGATTAGGGAGAGAAAGCTTGCACTTGTAATCAAACTTACGGCAGGATTATTTTGGAAGGCAATACGGCGACGTTTGATCATACATGGGTGTACCATCCCTTTGCAAATTGCACATGGGCTTACGGGGATGCAGGATTCCGTGTGTCGGGGACTACAGCTGTAGGTTTAGTACAGAAAAAGCGTCTTACACGTGGGACCATGTCAGACTGGAGACAGAGATTATGGAGTGCTAATCTTCCGTGACATTGTAGCGATTGCCATGTCAGTAACAGGATACACATCAAACCTCCAAACGACACCGAATGACGTGTTTGGCATTTTTCATATAATTTAATACCTCGGATCCAAGTCATTGGTTGGATTGGCATGTACTAAACGGAGAATTACTCAAACCCAAGACGCTTTTCATTTTCCAGAAACAAAATTGAACAACATTATTTAAATGATTTTTATGTTTTTTTGGTCATATTATGATATTTAAACGATTTTATAAATTCTCCTAACTTTGGTATTTTTATTCTAATTAGGCCTCGTTTCACATTGAAACTTATTTCACTCTTACAATCGCATGTTTCACAGTTTTAAAACAAAGAGAAGCCCAACGATGTGGCAAACATGATCGTCACTTGAATTCATAGGATTCGTATGTTAGCTCGATAAAGACAAAAACATCTAAACAAACGGTATTCTGCTCATGTCTAGTGGACCCCTGCTGAACTTGAAAGTTGGGTTTTCAGAGTCTTCTGAGACCTTGCTTAAGAGAAAAAGAGCAATCTGTTTAGTATTAATGGCTCTGTTTTTGCCTCTTATGTAATTAGATGTATTGCTATTCTTATTGTACTTATTGAGTGCATGTGTTTCCAATGGTAATCCACTTTCAGAAATCGTGGCACTTTGTGGATGACATTATTGTTAAATTTGTTTCATATCTGGTAAGCATTCTTTGGTGTTAAGATTTAATAATGTGTAGTAAGTCTGAATGGAAGTCTAAATCTCCTACCCTCCTGCAGGCACAATTGGCTCAGGATATGGGATCAAGAAGGGGAATGTCTACAATGTCATCGGAAGGAATTTTTTTTCCCCAAAACAGTGTAGGGGATGACGGGCAAAAAGTACAATTAAGTTGAATCATGCACAGATTATGAATCCTCTCTTTTAAGTTAAATAAAGTTAGAAAAGACTACAAAGGAGTACAGAACCAAATAATAGCAACAAAACAAGTAACTAAACTGAAAGATGTAGTTGCAAGTGATGACATATTATTTGGTTATGCTAATTTCTCTTTCATTTTAACTATATTTTAGTGCTTAAATGAGAAAATCAATATTTGTTTTGTTTTAAGATATGACAAGTTAGGATTGCATCAAATTGAATCATTATTGCAGTGAATAAGGTTACTGTAGTGAATAAGGTGAGAACATGCCAGCTCTAAGAGTTTGATTTCAATTAGAAAACTTAACTTTAGCCTATGCAGGGATTTATATTTATTTTAGATATGAATTTTGGCAAGATAGAAGGAGACTAGGTTTTAAGTAAAAATACAACATTTCTAGGTATCATTACACTTCATTTCTTTGAAATTTTCTCTTCATCTTTCATCTTTTCTTTTATTTTTGGCATTGAAGCTAAAACTATATGTGTCTAATTCTAGACATTCTAATTTAAAGGGATTTAAAACTCTAATTGTAATCTTATGAGGTTTTGTTCTAAACTTAAACTCTTGTTTAATTCAAGTTTTTTTATTGTGTGTGCTTATATTTCATGAATAATTAATATTGATTAATTTGACAAATTAATATGATGTTGATTATTTATAGATCTGTAATTATCATAAAGGTTGGTACAAGTAGCAAACATGTTATTTATGAATTTGTATATTTAACTTACTAGAAACAAGAAAACTAAATAGAATAGTTATAGTTATCTCAATTATTTAATTTGGGGTTTAGTTTTTTTCACTAAGCTTATTGCTATCATTTAATTGATATAAAATGCTATTATACCTAATAAATTTATGGTGAATTTTGGTTTTAATGATGAGTTTGAACCAATTAATTTAGAAAATTTTGAAACTTATTAGGACTATCATAATATGTTTCAAACTAATTTCTTAAATTATAAAAATTATTCTTTTTAAACCAATGATCAATGTTACTATTTGATGAGATATTTCCCTTAAATTAGAGTTAATTATAATTAAAATTCTCAATCTTTAATATTTAGTTGATTTACTTTGATTCCTTGTTAAATTTAGTTTATTAGTTAATTAATAATAAGTCGCCTACTTTGTTTGAACAATTGACATTAAGAAATTAGTTTTCAGTTCTCTTAAGGTTTGATCTGGTTCCACGACTACTATAAGAGTTTAGAGAATCGTAATTAATTTTAAGGGCTTCGACAATCTGGTCAGTTGGTTACAACTCAACAGGAGGAGTTAATAAGACACTTTACTACCAATAAGACACAATGGGCAAACAAAATTACAAAAGATTCTATTTGGAGGCAATAACTAGATTAAGCTTCAAATCAATCTCCTTAGTAGTCGAGATCAGTCTAATTTAATTAAACAAGTTGTCATCAAGAACTGAAGTTTCAATCTTCTTGTTCGTGAAAAATTTAAAGTTTATTCCTTTGCAAATTGTATAATTGGTACTACTTAGGGCAATCTTGAAAAGATTAAGTCTCTTTTACTATTAAACTTAATTTTAATTGCCCAATTCATAATGTTTAACCGTTAGTTCAAATTACAAAATGAATTACAAAGGATAAAAGAGTTCTCCCAAACTATTTTTAAGCATTAGTAATTGAAGAAGAAATGATTGTGCGATTTTGTTACTTGATTATAGAGCATACAAACAACATCATTAATACATTGAAAAACATTATGTCCACTATTTAAATCCTTATTTTAGTGGTTAGTAAAAAAATGAAAGATATCTTTGGTAAGCAATTGGAAAATTAGACTAAATTTCTTCAATGGACAGTATGTTAACCTCTAATAAAGATCTCTAAGTAAGATCTAATAGTAAATTTAAGGGATTGGTGTCTCATCTACATAACAAAATCTTTTCTAGTTGAATTAGGAGGGTTAATGGGCAAGTTTTTTTTTTTAATAAATGAGAATCCCTTAGGGTGAACAAAAGGCCAATTTCAATTATATTTTTATTATAGTTGACAGTATTAAGTAAGATGGTAAGCTTGCATTAAGAGTGTTGAAAATTGTCTTGAAGTTGAGTTTCGGATTTTGTCTCTGTTGCTGAATAATATGTAGTAAATTGTGTATAACTTTCAGAATCCTGAACCAAATTTTATGAACTTAGGTTTTTTAGAAACTTAAGACATAGATAAACAATTGTTTAGAATAAGACTTTGCCTAAAAACCTCGTTTTCTACGTTTAAAATAGAAGTGAAGTTCAGATAAGAAAATAAAAGAAAGAAGAAGGAGTGCATTGACCTAGTCATGATCGCGACCCTATTGGGCGAACCGGGAATGTCAACGCGTCACGATCACGACACCGCTGGTTAAGTCGCGATTGCGACCCGAAGGTTGTATGCGGGTGATGCTTTTTGAATATGTGTTGGTATTTTGATGATATCTTGAGCTGTAGATGTCCAAATGAGGTGATTCTTAATTCAAATTAAACTAGAGACATAATTCTAAAACTTTCTTGAAGAATTATAAATTTAATTCTATCTCTATGACTTTCAAAATCTAGTGGGAAATTGAGTCTTGATTGAGGTTGGAGTACTACCAGAGACAGAAATTATATCTTGATGTTTTCATAAAAAATGAATGGATATAGGCTGAATCAGACAAAGGTATCTTCATAAAAGTTGTATTCCATTCTCTTATCTTTAAATTGGTATTAAGCTTGTAATTTTTAGATATTTGAGTTGAAAGTTATGGGTTGTACAATTTGAGGGTAAGATTATGAACTAGCCAAAAGTTCAATTATACATAGTCTGTGGTATTGTAAGCATAACTCATAGGATACTGAACCAAATTAAATAATCTTGACGTCAATAGAAACTTAAGACAATGGGGAACAATTTTATAGAAGAAAGTGTCCTCTCTTGGTCAAAAAGAACTTGGAAAGTTGACCCAAAAGTTGTTATAGGAAAAATCCGAATTTGATTAAATGAGTTATGAATTTCGATTTTTATGGTTTTATTGAGGTATAAATCATAAGTATAAATGATACTTATGTGAGTTTGGAAATATGAATGATTATGGGATGAGAATAATGGAAAGATACCCGGGATTGTCATTGAGCATGCAATATACACAATACATATACATATGTATGTGATTGGGTGTTTATATGATTGTGTAATTAATAATGTGTGTAAATGTTTATTGTATGATGTTGAAACACAGGATAGAAAGTTTGCATCCAGATGCTTCAGGATTATGGAAGCAAATGCTAATTTGGAGCTTACTGTGAGTAACCTAGATGGTCTAACTCAATTAATTGTTTGTTTTATATTATGTTTGAATTATCGAATGAATGTGATTTGGTTGTGCTGATTCCGGACAATGAAGGTCTGATGATTCTAATGAATGAATGTGATATTTGAAGTCCTCCTTGTATGTGAATATGATGAAATAAATGTATTTTCTCAACTTAAATGTTAAATGCCGGACTAAGGTCCGATGACATGTGAAGATGAATGTGTAAAGTGAAATAAAGTGACTGATTGAGTATATATAACCGATTCATTTCATTCCATGAATACATAATAATGTAAAGGCTATTGTGGTTGGAGTAGCCACTGAAAAAGAGCTTAAAGCTTAGAAAGTGGAAAAGTGCTTAAAGCTCAAAAAGTGATTAAGAGCCAAAGGCTCACTATGTAAAATGAACTCTGTATCTCTAACGGATAAGGGACAGTTATTAAGGAGCTCGGTATCCACAATAGATATGGTATAGTTATAGACACTCGGTCATGATAATAACAATTGAAAGTGAGTCTCGTGAGCATTGCATATGTGTTTGATATGTATGTGTAAATGATTGAAATGCACTGTTTGAATGGTTCAAATTGAAATGTGAAATGTGAAATAAATGAATAAGGTGTTAGTTGATGCTACATGATGAATTAATGTAGTGATGAGAGTTATGTGATACTTTATGCAAAATGCAAAGATGTGAATTACATATTATGTATATCTATGTGATGCATGAATTGAGTGAACCATCAATGATGGTTATTTCATTTGAGTTCACAAAACTCACCCAAATTTTCAAATATTTTTCAGGCTCAGAAGAGTTACCCCATTAGGCTAACGGGAGTACAAACGACGTATTTGAGTAAGAGATAGAAGCCAGGATCAGTTCGCATCTACATTTGTACTTTCTTATTTTTGTATCAATTTGTATATTCTGCGATTTTTGTACAATGTGAACATTCTGTTTTTAATAACTTTCCAAATGGGAGATGTTTGTAAATGATTTGTGTTTATAAAAAAATATTGTACCGAGTTTCAAGTGTTTGATTGTTCTTGCATGCCACCCTTGTGGGGTACGCACTCGGACATCACTCAGGATGTCGGGTACATGTCTTGCGAGAGTGGGGTGCTACACTATATGCAGTGATAGGGATGTACAAGTATTTTAAAAGAGGTTTCTTAATTCTAAATCTTGTTAATTATTTAATCAAATTATCTTCCTCTTGATATCTTGTTGATGCAAATAAATAGCTTTTTATTGAAGTTAATAGCAAACCATGATAAAGTCCTCTAAAGAATTAAAAAATGTCGTAAAAGAATAAATAAATGTTAACTTTGTCAAAAGAGTAAGAGACCATTTGTTAAAGAAAAGTTGAACATTTTGTGATAGTTGCACTTATTGTGATATTTGAAAATCTAATTCTTAATGTAGTTGGCAATGATACAAGTAAGTGCTTCAATATAATCTACGAATAGATAGGTGAAAGAGGGTCATTTTGTCTCAGCCTTTTTGCACCATTAAATATTTAGGTTAGCTCACTATTCATCAAAACAAAATAAGAGGTGGTTGTAATACATTTCCTAAGCCAGATGATTAAGATAGAAGGGAGTCCAAAAGCTTCCATCGTGATAAAGAGAAAGTTTCAATACATTAAGTCAAAGACTTTATACAATTCAATTTTTAGAATGATAGTTTTGACATTTAACTTACAGTGATAGTTCTTAAAAATTTCCTGAGCCAATAAAATATGGTTGCTAAAGCTTTGGGCCTAAATGAAAGCACTTTAGGATGAATTGATAATAGTCTTTAACACTTCTTTAAGCCTGTTAGCTAGCATCTTTTGAAATTATCTTATACAACATATTACAACACAGAATATGCCTAAAGTCTTTTAGACTTGTTAGATTTGATACTTTAGGCATTAGCAAAATGTGGGATTTGTGGACATTACTAGACTAAATTACCATTGAAGTAAATTTTAAGTGTGCACGAGGATATGGAATTTGCCACAAAGTGTTACGTTTTTTAATAAAAAACTAGCATTTAATATATAGAGAGCTATTGCCTTGTAGGCATTTAAATTGATTATTATTATTATTCCCTATGGTATAATAATAATAATAATAATAATAATAATAATAATAATAATAATAATAATAATAATAATAATAATAATAATA
>JANZXP010000004.1:6073320-6103681 GCA_027576715.1 Erythroxylum flavicans
GTGAATTATTCCAACCTCTATATATTTGGAAGTCCTGCCTATGTGATGTTCAATGCCAAAGAAACTACGAAGTTAGATCCAAAATCCAGAAGATGTATTTTCTTGGGATATGCTAAAGGAGTAAAAGGGTAGCATCTCTGGGATCCTACTGCCCATAAGATTGTTATCAGTGGGGACGTTATCTTCATGGAAGATAAGGATCAAGAGCAAGTAGAAAATGTTGGCACGGTACAAGAGAATTCAGAGACTACAACAGTATAGATGGAAAGAGAATTTGATCAAAATGTTTCTTCTGAAGCTGCACCAGAGCATGAGGAGCAAGAACTAGTCGAATATGATGTTTCAAATACTCGGAGAATAACTCTCACAAGAAGAGCATCGAGCTGGCACTCATATTATATTATGGAGGGCAATATTGCATACTGTCTTTTAACTGAAGATGGGGAGCCATCAATCTTCAAAAAGCAATGAGTAGTTTAGATGCATCTCAGTGGATGACATCAATGCAGGAAGAAATTAAAGCACTTCATAAGAATAAGACATGGTAGCTGGTATCAGTACCACAAGGAAGAAAGCCCATTGACAATAAATGGGTTTACAAGATCAAGCAGAGTGGTGATGATCACGCAGCGCGATATCGTGCTATATTGATGATAAAAAGATATGCTTGGAAAGAAGATATTGATTTTAACGAAATATTTTCTCTTGTAGTTCGAATCACTACAGTTCGAGTAGTTCTAGCAATGTGTGCTATATTTGACTTGCATCTTGAGGAAGAAATTTATATGCTCCAGCTAGAAGGTTTTGAAGAAAAAGGGAAAGAGAACTTGGTTTGTAGGTTGAACAAATCTCTGTATGGCTTAAAGCAAGCGCTGAGGTGTTGGTATAAGAGATTTGATTCCTTCATTATGAGCCTTAGATACAGCAGACTGAATGCAGACCCTTGTGCATATTTCAAGAGGTTTAAGAAAGATGATTTTATAATTTTGCTATTATACGTAGACGACATGTTAGTAGCAGGCCCCAACAATGAACGTACCAAAGAATTGAAGGCACAAGTGAATAGGGAAGTTGAAATGAAGGACTTGGGACCAGCAAATAAAATTCTAGGGATGCAAATTTACCGAGACAGAAATAATAGGAAGATTTGGCTTTCTCAGAAGAATTATTTGAAGAAGACCTTGCGACGATTTAACATGCAAGATTGTAAGTCAATTTATACCCCTCTTCCTGTTAATTTCAAGTTATCCTTAAGTATGAGTTCTAGCAATGAAGAAGAGAGGATGGAGATACCTCGAGTACCGTATGCATCAACAGTGAGAAGCTTAATGTTTGCTACAATTTGTGCAAGACTAGACATTACACATGCAATGAGAGTGGTTAGTCAATACATGACGAATCCTAGTCGAGAGCATTGAAATACAGTTAAAAGGATTCTCAGATATATCAAGGGAACCTCAGATGTTGCATTATGTTATGAAGGATCATATTTTATTCTCAGAGGATGTGTTGATGCTGATTATGCAGGTGATTTTGATAAAAGTAAATCCACTACAAGATATGTGTTTACGTTAACTTGAGGAACTGTGAGCTAGATTTCAAAACTACAGTCAATTGTGGCTACGTCAACAACAAAAGCAGAATATGTAGCAGCTATACAACTCAATAAAGAAGTAGTGTCGTTGAAGATATTGTTGGAAGAACTTGGGTATAAATAAGAGAATATTACTCTATTTTGTGATAACCAAAGTGCTTTATATCTTGCAAAGAATCCAACATTTCATTCAAAGACAAAACATATTCGAGTTCAATACCACTTCATTCATGAGAAAGTGGAAGAAGGAATGGTGGATATTTAGAAAATTCATACCATGGATAACCTGGCAGATTTTATGACAAAAACAATCACCGCTGACAAGTTTATGTGGTGTCAATTTTCGTGTGGCTAGATAGAGACGTAAGCAACATAAAGTGGCAGGGTGAAAAGAATAGTGTGAATATCTGATTGACTCTCAATCAAATCTTCAAGTGGGAGAATTGTTAACAATTCACAATTGCGGCCGATAGGCCATACCTACAATTTGTGTAAACAATTGTGATGCTTACCATGCCCACAATTTGTGTCAATAATTGTGGCTGCCCATAATTGTTGTAAGGAACTCTTGCCTATAAAAAGGCAAGAGTAGAATAAGGATGTGAGCAGAGTATAACAGGAGACGTGAGGTGAGAGAGAAACGAGAGAGACAAAAACATTCTGTGTATTTTTGTGAGTGTAGTTTTTTTCTTGTAATTCTTCAATTTTCTCAGTAATAAAATTTTTCTATCATTGCCTGTGATTTTTACCCTGATTTAGGCGTTTTTTTTACATAAAATCTGTATGTTCATTACTATTCTTTCAGTCCTATTTAGCTGTAAACATACTCTAATCCGGTCGATTTACACAACAGTAATAAGTGAACACCTAGATTCTCCGACAAAAAATGAGGAGCGCAGGTGGACATTTTGCTCGATATACAGAAGAGTGGATCTGCTGAAATGCCTCTTAGCATGAGCAACATTAAAGCCATCATATTGGTCCGTTTAGATACTTTCGTTTCAAGTTTCAACATTTGGAATTGAATTACCAAACGCGACTGATTCATCATTTTTTTTTTTTGCTAACTAATTAATGTGTATGCAGGGTATGTTTGCTGGTGGAACCGATTCATCTTCCATAACACTTGATTGGGCGATGACAGAGTTGATCATGAATCCTCCCATCATGAGAAAAGAACAAGCCGAAGTAAGAACTGTTGTTGGAGAAAAGAGAAAAGTGGAAGAGGGCCGCTGTGGGGAGGGCAGTACCTCTGCATGTCATTGCCAAACCACGCTTCAACTCATCTCAGAATTCTCCATAAGGGTTGAAGGTTGCAGTGTACAGTAAATGTAAGGATTGCTTAATAAAAATAAAGACAGTCCATAAGTTACGGGAATAAACTATGTACTAGAAATTAATCTTTCTTCATTGATTATCCTTCGTCATAAGTTGGCATTGCCACGCACATTTCGTGATTACCTTGTCCTATATGACAATCCCTGTTTCTTTGTGATTCATGAATAATGTTGATGTTAGTCCCCAAAATCAATCCAAGTTTGATTCAAATAGTTATTTTAGTTTGCTAAAGAAGGGGGAAAAAAAAAAGGTCTCACAGTGAATAATAACCTTATCTGACCATTAATTACATGGTATATATTTTAGTTTCTCTATCGAAGTAGGGTTTCCATGGAGTTATAGAGGCGATATATACTATTGCATAGAGAATACAAGAAGCAAATTTAATCACCTTTTCTAAAGGATTTTCAGCTTGATTCAAGTTTGTGGCTATTCTATTGCATGGAGGCTTCATCAACTGACTAAAACACAGCCTAATAACAAGATTAAGTAAAAGTAGGTTTGGAAATAGAAATTCTATTAAGCAGGGCCCTTAATGTCGTATGTAAGAAATTAGAATACTGGTGGGGTTAAAGTAAGGATAGAAAATTAGATATTGATTTTATTGATTGTCTAAGCTTGTTTATTTACTTATTTAGTTTGATGCAGATTTCTTTTTGAAAAAAAAAAGATTCAATAGTTCTTTAGTTTTACTCATAAACCTTTTTAAAGATAAGTCTTTAACTTAATTAATAATATTATTTAAATTCAATTTTCAATTCGTTATGAAGTGTGAACCGCAGCACTATTTTTTACGTTATAATCAAATTTTAATTTAGATAAAAGATTTATCTCATTATAAAAAAATATTTTAATTTTATTAATTTTCAAATTTACTTTATGAATTGATATAAATCTTGCACAGATTAAATAAATCTATTTTTTAATAAGAGTAAGTAAAATATTTATGTGAATTATTTAATAGTAAATATGACGATATAAGCGTAAGTAAATTGTCGACCAACGACTAAAGGATTATCTGTTAATTAAATAAAATTTATTTTATACATATATAAATGTTCTTTGTGAAAAAGCAATAAATAAATTTTCATATCAAAATTTATAAACAAAAGTACAATAAAATAATAACTAATTAAGTAATAAACATTTAATTTAAGTCAATATTTTAAAAATATAAGATAAAATTTTGAATAACTAAAAATATTATCAAATTTTGATTTATTGATTAAATATAAAATATTAATAAATAATTTTATGCTATATTCAATAATTAATTCATTATATTACATTGCATATTTTCAATTGTATTAAATGGATAATATTTAAAATATTTAAAAATTAAAATAAATTATTATGTGTATAAATTTCATAAGACGAATATAAATAAAATTTGTGTTTGAATATTTAAATTAGATTGGAAAAATTTTGAAATTAGTAAATAATTAATTTTCGAATAAGCATTTTTGAATATTTTTATTTTTTAATTTGCACTATAGTTCACATTCTATAACATATTAAAATATTAGTTTCATAACATTATTACGTAAACTGTAAGCTAATTTGGTAAAGAAAAAAATTTAAGAATGAATAAAAACTTTCAATTTTTCCCCAAATTTTATCACGCGTTGCAGCCACTTCTAAATTTTCCCAAATTTTATCACGTTTTGCAACCTTTTTTTACTATGACGCCAGCTGAATTATGGCTCTTAGTCTGTCGCATGCTTAAAATAATCTCTGGGTCACGTCTGTAACAAAAGTGGGTCGAGTTTGGTGTGTTGATTGTTGCCTAACCTAACAATCAAGCTGCAGGTTGATTTAGAATAAGAGAAAGGAAAAAAACAAAAAAGGCAGAGCCTCCCTTTTATACAAGCTTGGAGGAATTACTTATAGTTATTCCTTTCCTTTTATTATGGTAAATATAATGACATAAGTTTATTTAGACTAAAAATAGGTGATATGATTTAGCGTAATTTTTTTAACAAAATTGAATTTTTATAATTTTTAATTAAAAAACTCACTCTATCATTTTTTATTAAAAAATAATATTAAAATATAAACATATAAATTTCATAAATGAACCAATTAAATATTATTAATATATTAATTTTTAAATTTAACAAAAAATTAATTAAATTTAACTCGAACTAATAATTTCTTACAATAATCTTAAATTATTAATTTTATTAATATTCAATTAGTTTTATTTAATTTTAATAGTTGAGTTGAGTTTTCGTATTAACAATTCGATTCATCAAAGTATTCATATGACATGTGCTACGTTATTATTTTAAATAATCTTTAAAAAATCTTAAATTAAATATTTTTTAATTATTTAAACAAGAAGAGGAGCTTTGTCTTTTACCCATTTATTTACTTACATAAATTAAAGCAATTATAGGAATTTCGAATCATATTGACCGAAAATAGTATAAAACTTAAACGTATTATACTAGATATAGGTATCGGTCGATACTGACGATTTTGCTTAGTACCAACCTATACTGACTAGTACCACGAATACAAATAAATATTAGGGGAGTTTTGTAAATATTTAAAACTACAGGATGTTTGAGTTATCGAAGCCCTCAAAATTAATTATGTTTTTTAAAGCTCTTACAATAGTCATAGAACTATGTCGAATCCTAATTTTACTTAATAAAATAAAATGGGAGTTTATGCTTAATTAATTAATAAACTAAATTTAACAAGGAATCAAAATAAATCATCTTAATATAAAAGTGAGAAATTCAAAAATACTTAACTTTGATTCAAGAGAAAAATAACGTCTAATTGTAACATTTATCATTGGTTTAAAAGAATAATTTTCACAATTCAAGCAGTTACTCCAAGACACATTAGAATAGCCATAAAAAGTATAAAATTTTCCTAATTTAATTGATTCAAACCCAACACTAAAATCAAAACTTACCATCAATTAATTAGGTATGATAGCATTTTATATCAATTAAATGATAACAATAAAATTAGTGACAAGGACTAGACCCTAAACTAAATAATTGAGATAATTATAACTGATCAACTTAGTTTTTTTTGTTTCTCATAAGTTGAATATGCAAATTCATAAATAACTTATTTGTTACTTGTATCAATCTTTCTTAACAATTACGGATCATTAAAGTTATGAATAGCTATAGAATAATTAAAATCAAATTAATTTGTTAGAATAATCAATAATAACTATTCATCATATATAAGAGCGCAAAACAAGAAATATTTGAACTAAAAAATATATAAGTTTATAACAAAACCTCGTAAGGTTATGACTAGAGTTTTGAATCCCTTTGAATCAGAGTATTTAGATTTAGACACATGTGGTTTTAATTCTAACACCAAAAATAGAAAAAAATAAAAATTTGAGAGAAAACTAAAAATAAATGAAAAGAGATCGACGGAGAAGTAAGTAGACATGTTTTTTTCTTTTTTTTTTCCTATTTCAAACTTACTCTACTTCTTAAAATAAATCTAAATCCCTATATAACTGAGATGGAAATAAGTTTTTTTGATTGAATTCCAACTCCTGAAGTGAATATGGAATTAAGCATTATCTTATCTTATTTACTGTATTAATCAGTCCATATTTTTTAAAATTCATGATTTGGATCGATAATATTCTAATTTGATGTAATATTTATTTATCATCTTCTAAAACAAGATAAACATTAATTTTTATATTTAAGCACCAAAATATAACCAAAACAAAAGAGATTATTTTAATTAACATAACCAAATAAGATTTTATGAGAGGGTTAAAAAAACCATAACTCTATCTACCGCCTCTCATTTTCTTTCTCTCACAGACACAACTGCCACCAAACTTAAGCGCAAACGACATCTCTCTCTGTCTCTCGAGTCCCAACTCTCGCATATCCTGGTCGTCGTCGTCTGCTTTTACTTCACCGTCCATCCTATTGCTTCTCCATCGTTGTTGTTTCTTTGTTACTGCTGGGTATCTTCTCTATCATTGTCGCTACTCTGCTCGCCCTCGTTGTGTCTCCATCCTTTACTGCTTCTTTGTCCAACACTGCTTTTTTTCCTGTGAAGACTTGACTATCACCTGCTTCATCTTCTTTAGATCTTTTGCTTTGTGTGTAACAAGTTGTCCCAAAGTCAATGTTGATGGATGACGATGGTCATATTCAATGATGCAAAAGGCATCTTTTCTAAAATCCTTGTCTCCTAGTCTTAAGTGTGGCTTTTGTTTTCTGCATATAGAATAGAGAATAAAGAAGCTTGTAGAATGTTGATTTGGCTTGATAAATTTGTGGCTTGAGTTTGAACGTTTGATAATTAAATTATCATGGGTCATCGAGAATCTGGTTGTGAAATTTGTGATTTTTATCAATTGCGAATTTATAACTGAAAGTAATTAATTATATCAAAGTGAAAAGTGAGTTAATTAATTATTATATGCCCAATTTAACATGTAAGATTATTGGGTTATAAAATTTAGAGATATGTCAATAATTAAATCTTAATTTATGAATATCAATTGTTTTCACAAGAATCATATCTATGGTTTTTATTTCATTATATCTAAACTTCCATTACTAATATAGTTAATTAGTTTCCTAAATCAATTAATATTAACCTAAATTAAAAGGATTCATTTGTAACATAAAAGTTAAAGTTTAAGGATTATTTAAATGTGTGTATGTGTATTTGTTCTTTATGATTTATAAAGGAAAACTAGAAAGAATGATATTTAATAAAAATTAATATTCTAATATTGATAAAAATTTAGAAAGTTGTGAATTTATGGTTGAATTATGTAACCATTACTACAACATGCAAGGGTTTTGGAGACGTAAATATTCGTCGCTGAAGGACAAACAATTGTCGATGAAACATTTTGGCGACAATAATAATTCGTCACATAAATAGTTGTCGAAGTGCTGCCTGAAAATATTATTTGCGATGTTTCTACAAAATCATCACCCAAACTTTTATGCTTTGATCTGAAATCCGTCGCCAAAAGATATAGCCGAGGATAAATCAAATTGTTGTGAATGATATATTGTGACATTTTGGTTTCGTGGCTAAATGTAATTAGCTTCATTAACTTACGCGTATGTAATAAGTTTTAGAGACAATTTGTTTTTCGTAGCAAAAAATATATAGCTACGTTTTGAGAACGTAGCTAAAGAGTAATGGAGACATTTTATGAAATGTAGGTAAAAAGAATTGCTGATGATTTTGTAATTATAGCTAAAAAGTTTTGGTGAAAATTTTTTATTTTTTACTTTAAAATTTTATTAATTAATTATAATAATGGATAACATTTTTAATACATCTTATTGGTTGTAACAAGGTTTGAATTATAATTAATACTGTTTGAATTATTGTTGGTAACATTGTTTGATTTGTAATTTAGTAAACGAAAAAAACAACTAATTTAAAATTACAAGGATTTTATATATAAAATAACATGTAATTAAATGTTAATTACCAAAGTTAATAAAAAATTTATGTACAAACTAACACTCCTCCTCATCTTTGCTACTATTGACATACTTTGACCTAAGTAATTGTTTGATCATCATTTTAAGATTGGTTAATTGTCGTTCAGTACGATATAATTTTTATTCATTATTTTCTAATTTTTCTTCAGTATACTCTAACTTTTCTTCAATATGTTGTAATTTAGTCTTAAGTGATTGATTTTCCTGTTAAAACATCGTTACATATACTAGCTCTGATAAGGAAGAATCAATTGGCTTAGGGCCAAACCTAAGACTTTTGATGTAGCCTGATCTTGTATCAAGGACGTTGTTATACATGTCATCTATATTTGGCTCATTTCTGTTAGACGATGATCTTTACAACTCCCACATCTTATCATATTTTTCATAAAAAATAATATTTAATTCAAATATAATTAGTAAGTACAAGATAAATAAATAAACTTAAAAATTAAACAAAATTTTATACTTACATAATTATTTTGTGCTTCTTCAAATGTCCAATCGTCGCCTTCCTTATAGTGTGCTAGTTTGTAGATTGTGATCTTATCACATTCTTATCCATGTAGTTGCTTTTGACTATATGGTATAGAAAAAAAAGAATTAAAAACACAATAAGTAATATTGTGTTTATTATTATAATTATGACTTCTAACCAAAGAACTTACAAATTCACTTCGTACGACAACAAATAATTTGGAGCCAGTGTTATGAAGAGTCTTCATTTTTCCCTATTAGCCTTAGCTTTTTCACACTTTTCCTTAAAAAGTATTCCTTAAATTATGTATCAATATTAATTGAAGCAAATGTGAAGAGAAAGAAGACAAATCTTAATACTGATAGATGCCCAATAATCACACATTTGACTCCAATTTTCTTGAGACATCCATTAAAGAACATGTCTCCTTGCCTCCTCATCGAAAGGAAAAGATTGTAGAATTTATGTAATCGATAACAATGGTCCTTGGCCTTTTGTTTCAACAATGAGGTCATACAGCTTGAAACTTCAGGCTTATCGATATTGACGATATTGAGTTTCATTTGTAAAAAACAAGTAAAAGTTAAATTAATACTTAAATAAATAAAACAAAATTGCATATAATTAATTGAACTGAAAATTTACTGAAACTTTGTCCAAAGCATTCTCTATCAAGCTGTCTTGCTTCAATTGCTTGATATGTTGAAGGCAAGGCAATTCAGTCCTCACAATGACCCCTAACTCACTAGACAACTTTGCTAATTGAATATTGTCAAGAGGCCGACCTGTGAGGTATCAATATGAACAGTCAACTTGCTATTCATTGCAACATTCATGCATTGCAACTCAGAACCTTTAATGATACTTCTACCTTTTTTTTCTTCTAATAACAATATTAGAACCTGAAAACAAAAGAAAAAATGATAAAATAAAAGACATTAAACATATAAATATATATTTCAGCAAAAGTTTAATTATAGGTGGTCAATATTAACAAACCTGAAGATCCCTTAACACTAGTTGAGGTTGATAGAGGTTGTTATTAATTGATTTCATCGGTGGTTGAAGTCATTTGTTCTTGAATATTGTCAGATTCATCTAGTTATTGTGGGGGGAGGAATAATTTCAACAGTTGCCACCTTCTTTGCCTTGTTTCTACTACATGCCATTAATATTGAATGTCTATAATTCAAATATCAACAGTTCGCAATAATATAACTTAAATATTAACATTCCGAAAAAACAAAACTCAAAGATGAATAACTCAAACATGAAAATTCCGCATAAACATAACTTAAACACCAGCATTCCGTATTAATGTAAGTAAACCATAAATATTGTGTATTAACATAAGTCCAACATTGACATTAAGCATAATATAAGTCAAAATTGAACATTATGCAAAATCATGAGTCAAACACAAACATTCCATATAAACATAACTTAAACGGCAACATTCTCATTAAAATAAGGCAACAATATGCATTAATATAAGTGAAATATCAATAATAAGTATTAACATAACTCTAACTTGAACAATACATTTGAAACAATATGAACAATATATTTACTTTCAATCATTATAATTAATTACATTATGATTAGACTCTTCATCACAAATATATTCGGCTAAAGTATCATCACTATCATATAATTCATCCTCAATATAGTCTTCTTCTCTTTCTACGATAAGATTGGCTTGTACTTTATCCACTTTTACTATATTACGATCATCATCTATCCTATAAGATGATGACAAATCTGCATCTTTTATTGGAACGAATTTAATATTGAACTCTAATTCAATCTCTTAATATACTTCATTTTCATCCTCGGTCATTAGAACATTATCCTTTTCATAAAAATCGAAGAGGTTTTAGTATTGAAACTTTTGAACAACCTTCAAATTCTGCCCAATATAGTATCGTTGAGGTAGAAAACTTACTTCACTTGACTTGCAAAGACATAAGGGTCATTATCATACCATGTCTTACTAACACTGATGCAAGTAATATTCCTATTCACTTTCATGTTAGCAAGATTAAACTATTTGCACTTAAATAGAATAACCTTTTTATCCTTGATGTAACGCAACTTTATTATTTTAGAGGTGACACCGTAGAAGTTAATAAAATCATCTTCGTGACATCCCTCAACAACAACCCCACAATTTTGGCTCCAAAGTTGATTGTCTTGATCTTGTATGTGAAATCGAACCCTATTAACAATACAATCTGAATATTTTTTTCCATAAATATGAGGCCTACATGCCAAACAATATAATGTTGCTTTTGCCTCTTGCATATTACAATTATATAATCGTATCATTTTTAGGACAAAATGAAATTAGAGGTTCATCTGACATATAAACAAAGATAAGTTCATAATAGTCCATCAATATATAACTTACTCGATTCTTAAACTAAGATATGAAATTAAGCTTATGTCTTTCTTCAACATTAACAATCCCCTTGTTTCAAATCGACTCTTGTGCTCTCTATTTAAAAAAGTAAAAACAGATCAATAAGTATAGATTGAATCACAAATATAAATATGAAATTTCGAATCAAAAGTAAGATATGTACTCCATATATATGTCAACTTCTTTGAAATAGTTCAAAATAAACCAATTGGCAATTTCAATGTCGTCTTGAGTTAACTCAACATATTTTTCATCACCAAATGGCCTTACTTTTTGGGAGAAAATTGGCAAGCTACCTTTTTGATCGAAATCAAAGTTACGTTATGTTATATTAAATCTTGTCTTAACATCATTTAAGTACATCAAACAAAATGTCAAATTTTCATTGGCTATATAAGCCTCGCAATGGACCCTTCAGGTTGAACTTTATTATGTACTTAAAGTTTAAAAGATCATAAATACCTGAAGAAAATATTAAACATTAACAATTAATGCAACAGTTAACTTAAATAAAAAACAAACAACCGAACTTAATATAAATTACCGTTTAATGGGGAACATTCATCAAAATTGAACTAGTCCATAAAGTTTTGCTTCATTTGGTAAGTTAATTTCCAAATGCACCATAATGTCAAAAAACAATTTGGGGGGTGGGGATACTAGTTCAAGCTTACATAGAATCAAAGCTATGTCTTTTTTCTTTTTGTCAAGCTCTTCAACTTTAAGTGTTTTGTAACATAATTACTAAAAAAATTCATCAAATTGACCCAAAGTCACTACACATCCTTCGGTGAGCACCCACATATTCCAACAAAAAGTAATCATTGCAAAATTACATGAAAATCATCACTTTTCAGCCCCAATACTTTTCCCTTTTGAACATTCACACAATGGGCTATATTAGACGCGTACCTATCAGGAAACTTGACTAATTTAAGAAATTAACAAAAAGCTTGCTTCTCCTTTTTTGTCATGTTGAAACAAGGAGGGGAATAATGTATGACCCATCGTCTCTTCTTTTTAAATGCAAATATTTTCTTATGTTCATGTCTTCCAAATCAAGTATACATTTAATTGTATCTTTTGATTTGCCATCAATTCTCTTCGCTATTCCTAAATATTCTCACAAATATTTTTTCAGTATGCATCACATCAAGATTATGCCTTAGTAGCAATTCCTTCCAATATGGCAAATTGAAAAATATGTTTTTTATTCCAATTAAGCTTAACATCATTTCATTTTCTATTACTTGGGTGTTTTCCAGGAGTAGTGTCATAAAATGTGAAAGTTGGTAAACCATATCATCACCAGACAACTGCAATGGAGCTTCACCCAACTCTACTTTGCCATTAAACAATTTATTTCTTTGCCATCTGTACCTATGTTCCAAGTAACAGTGATGTCCCTTATAATATATTTTACTTCGTATCCTCATTGAATAAGTTTGATAGTTACATACAGGATAAGCCATATACCCTTTAGTGCTCCATCTAGACAAATTTCCATATGCTGAGAAATCATTTATAGTCCACAAAATAGCCGCATGCATTATAAATGTTCACCTTTAACAACATCAAAAGTTTCTAAGCCAACCTCCTATAGATCGTTTAAGTCATCTATTAATGGTTGCATGTATACATCGATATCCTTTACCTGGAGTAGTAGGTCTTGGAATCAACAAAGACAATAATGAAAAAGGCTCCCTTCTAGACTTCCATAGAGGTAAATTACATGACACTAGAATTACTGGCCATATGTTGTAAGAAGTACTCATATTACCGAAAGGATTAAATCCATTAGAGGCTAATCCAAGTCGAACTTAAGACAATCCTACGTAAACCATGGAAACTTTCCATCAAAGTCTTTTTATGCCATTGAGTCTGCCGGGTGGTGTATAATGTTGTCATCAATTCATTTCTCTTTATGCCACCTCATACTTAAGGCTATTTTTGTTGACATAAAAAGGCCTTGTAGTCGTGGTTTAATAGGAAAATATCTCAACATTTTATTCAATATCTTTTTCCTTTTCTTATCATCGACTCGCCACCTTAATGTACCACAAATGGTATACTCTTCAATATCTTTATTGTCCTTCCAAAATAAAGCATAGTTATACTTACAAGTATGTATTGATATATATCCTAATCTAAGCTCCCTTAATAATTTCTTTGCATCATAGCAAGATTTGGGCAATTTGTATCTGGAAGACACTGCATCATTGACCAAATCAATTAGTATGTTAAAATACTTTTTACTCCATTTATTATAAACCTTCAAATGCAATAACTTGACAACAAATGATAACTGTGAGAAACTAAACCTGAATATAATTCTTCTTGAGCAACTTTCAATAAATTCTTGAAATTATCTTCTGTAATACTACCAATTATGTTAGGCATACCAATTTCATTTATAGTCTCTATATAATTCCCATAATCCTCTAACATCTTTTCTAATTCCATTATCACCATCATCATTAACATCACAATCTTCCATATTGTTATTGTTACTATCATCATAACTTAAACCAACACTTCTACTGTAACTTGCTTCCTTACGTTTGCCATGATAAAGTCATAGAATATAGAATTTATCTATGCCTCTGATTAGCAATTGATTGTATACCACATCTTAACTTAACAAGTAGATGTTTAAGCAATCGATGCATGGATAATGAATATGAAATTCATCACCTATTTGATCTTTTATAAATTCTATGAAACTCTTAACTCCTTTTACGTATTCAGTAGACCATTTCTAATGAGACATCCAAGTTTTATCCATCTAGATATACAAATAAAAGTAAAGAACTGAGCCTTTAAATGTAATCTTCATTCTATATAACATAATGATAAATCAATTAAAACAAAAATAAGGTACGTGACGATGTTTACACCTGTGAATTGAGAAAGGGACTTCTCGCTGTGACTCCTAAGCTCATGGTATATTTCACTGATAAGCCTCATAGGAGTTGCATCATGGGTTTTTAGCTTATATACTATCAAGTTGCATCATGGGTTTTTAGCTTATATACTATCCTACAGGTTTATTATGCCTCAAATCATTGTTACATGACTATACTACTTACTACTTCTTCATTTTTTTGATTTAAGTTTATACGGGTTTATTATGCCTAAAATCATTATCAAATTTACGTGACTATATTACTTACTACTTCTTGTCATAATTAGTACAAGTTCTCAAAATGTCTAATTAGTATAAGTTTTCATAATTAGTACTACTTAATGTTTAATTATGGTAGACATTAATTAGTTGTTTGACTTACCTAGACGAAGACAACCCAAAACTGTCTTCTAAGAAGGACGAGGTTAGATGATTATTCACGATCTTCAACACAAAACACAGCGTGCAATAAAGACAAATTTGTATTTAATACAGTTGTTCATAAAGTTGGGACTTACAACTTAAAATGTAGAAAATGCTTATAACTAAAGTTTTTGGACTTATAACTAGTAGCTTACCATTAATAAAGTTATCTATTGAACTAATACTTTTCACAATCTTATAACTAAAGTTTGTGGAGTCATGATTAACAATTTCGTATTGAAACATTTTCTATTGTTCGATATTGAAGGCATAAAGTATATTTGTTATTTTACCTAAAAATACAAATATTTTTTGGGATTTATTGAAATCATTGAAATTCAGTTAAGTAGCCTCTAGATGGGAGAACTATCACTTCATTTTATTTGCAAGATTCTTATTGATTATCTTAAAATTTTATAATTCTATTTGAGGAAATCTTTACACTTGTTACTATTAGAACAAAAAATTTATGTCACGATTATTTTCCTTTGCACTCTCTTAATAGACTAAGAGCATTCATACTTGTTTAAGTTCATTCTAACTAACGCCAAATCAAAAATAAGTACCATGTTTCCTATATTCTAGATATTGAATTACCTTCAAATCAATCAATATATTATTATTTTATCTTCATTAACTATTGGTTTTACTTCTTTGAATGAACTTTTCACTTTCCACTGAAGCACCTACAATAGCAGAACTCTCCCATCATCTAACATCAATGTAACAGTCAATTCATCAAACACCTTATAAGCATTAGAAATTCATCCCAACATTACAACCAAAATTTGTCTTTTCCCTTCCATCACTAACATTAACACATTCAATTTGTTTTCCAATCATAGATAACCCAAACCAATGAATACAACTCAACATATTAAGCAGAAATTCATCCCATAATCGCACGGCATATAATTTTCTCACAAAATAAAACCAACATTAAACACCTAACGATGTACCTACACAAAGAAGAGAAGACAAAATCACACTAGAGAAGACAGAACTAGACCACGAAGAAGAAGGTCATCTAAAGAACATGGAAGGTCGTTGATAGTATAAGGAGAGAAGAAGAACAAAAAGTGGGAAAAAATGAAGGGGAGTCGGGTAATGGTTAAACAGAAACGAATTGTTTTAAAAAAGTTCAATAAATTTGGCAACGCTTCCTAAAAATGTTAGCATATGTCATTACAGAATACACTTTTTTGCGACTTTTACATATATTCCTCAGTAATTGCCATTTTTTTGTGACTAATTTGTTATTTTGACACCAAATATAGGCTTTGGCTACAAAATTCTCAAATAATCGCCAAATCTACATATTTTGCACATTTTCTATTTTCCTATAATATATAAATAATATAAAATAGTTTACAATTTATATATAGTATACAGAGTTTTATGAAACCAACTCATATATTTAAAAGATATTAATAAGAAGAATTATTTTATTTAGAATTTTATATTTATAGAATTTTCCTTTTGTAATATAAAATTTCTAACAAATATTACACAATTTATAATATAATCCATTCTTTACATTGTTATAAGTATTTTTTAATTAATTACATCGCAATACATATAATAAATTTTGGTTACCATTATGTACATTATTATGGATATTGACGCCAAATTGTAAATTTATTCCTGCATAATCCAAGACGACGTCGTTTTGTTTAACAGAAAATGACGTCATTTTCTACTAAGTTGTTAACACAAAAACGAACCTCTCTTTGTTTTCGTGTTAGCCGTCAACATTCCTCTTTCCAATAAGCGTCACCCAGTCTGTTGTGTTCATCTCTTATGTTTTGGTTGTCACTGTCAAAGAAGCGTTGTTCCTTGTGTTGGTATTGTTCTTCTTTTCTGTTTTCAAACCCTCCTACTTGTGATCTGTTTACAACTATGTGTAAGACTTTATTATGATTATTGTGTTCTGCTTATGGTGTATGGGTTTTTTTTTGTGTTTGGAAGTTAGTTTCTTCTATTTCTATATTGGATGTGTATGAGTCGACATTTTTTTCCCACCTTCCATGTTTGTTTGACAAACGCCTCATAACTGTTTAATGAAATGCTTGAATGAGGGCTACTTCTACAACAAATGTTTTATGTACATATTTACGTTTTATTGTACCACTTATAACATACAAATGTATCTATCAAAATGATTTTATTTAAATGTGTAATGAAGTTGTGATTACATATAGCACTTAAAAGTCAAAGGTCAAAATAAAAAATATGGTCAATTATGTTTTTATGTTAGACATTACAATTAAAACTCAAAACTAACAACCTATTATTCCTATTCTTAAAGACCAAAATTTTTAGCATACAATATTATATAATGGAGTTACTAAAAAAAACAAGCTAATTTAAAGCTAAATTTGCTAAACATAGTACAAACATACTTAAAATTCTCAACCTTATTATCATATGACGTAGTCTCACTTGATAGATCACAAAATTAATACATTGCTAGAGTGCTGGAATATTCAAATAACAATTCTTATATTGAATTTTTATAATTAACTTGTTACCATTAATTCATCACAAAATGTGAATATGGCAACTAGTTCCCGATGGTGGAAATGAGTTCTGCTGGAAAGAATGTGGCAAAATTGTCCATGATCAAGAACAAATTAATGCATAACCAATTCCCTCATCAAACACTAATCACCCCTTGCCTTTCATGACCGATCTTCTTCTTCAAGGTTTTTAGTATCATCGTCCTAACTATTACCTCTCTTTCTTTGTTATTAGTATCTCTTTTTTGGTTATGAAGCAATTATATGAACATTTAATTGTATATATTATACGTTATCTTAAGCTTACTCGAATATTCAAGAGAACATAGATGAAATGGAGGAAGTGGTGATGTCCCGATGGTTTGTACATCATTAGGAAAATCAGTTATTTTGGGATAGTGCTCGATTGCAATAACTATGCCTGTTCATCGTGACGATCATGGAGTTTATCAATCAGATATTCATCTGGTCAAATTTCACTTCCTAATACCATTTGATTTATATATGATTGTTCCATTCTCTATGCCTATTAGCTGAAATGCTTAGTATGTGTGGTTCATCTAATACTATTGTGCAAACTCGATATAGGACATCGTTCACTTTATCTTCTGCAAATTTAACCAAAGCAAAGAAGTTGTTCGAAGAGGGTGTCAATTCACTAGACCATGAAGGTCGACAATACTTAATTGTTTCAATTGATGGCTTGGTGCATGCAAGGAGGCTTTTTGATAATCTAGGCATTGGAAACTTATTTACTCTTTATATTGATTTTAATGTCAATGGGAATCCAAACAAATAATTATTTCTTTTCCTTCTCAATTAAATATTAGACGTGAGCTTTATTTATTATTTTGTCTGTAAGAATTGTTAAACTTCTAATTAACATCTTGCATAACTTTCATATATATCTCTTTAATGATTAAGAATAATAGTAGTTCACTTAAATTTATAATATTTTGATCCTATATAACATTAAAATTTTAGATATGATTATCTTTTTATGTCCAAAATATATTTAATTAACAAAATTTAGATAACTATCATGTGCTTTTCAATAATTTATTTAAAAATTTTAAACATGATTTTACAATTTTTGGATGCTCCATTCTATATATTTTCATGAAATTTTGTATAAACGAAGGTGTAGTACTAATATGTATAATATGCAATAGACAATGATAATTTGTGTATAAATATATAGGATGTATATATTTATAGAATCTCAATGCATATATTTAAACAAATTTATAAACAAGACAAATGAAAAATTATGAAAAATCATATAAATCTCAAATATAGTTAGGATTAATAACTACATTTAGGATTAAAACTTATTTTTCCAATATTATACTTTTTCATGACGCTTTAATAATTTTTCGGTAAAAGTCAACATTTTATGATGCTTTACTCTATCATCGCACACTCTGATAAAATTACTAATAAAATCAATTATACAAAATGTTGTATATTTCATGATTATTTATACTTATTGTCTTGTAAAGTGTTCACTATGCTTTACATCTATCGAGAATTAAGCTAATCGTCAGTAAACTATCTTGCATTTTTTATGAACCATATAATCTATTGTACAAACTGCAATGTTTAGAAACAAAATTGTCTAACGGTCGCAAAAGATTGCTACTTCTACTATGAGCTCAAAGGAACATTATAAAATGGGTGATTTGGATAACAATTAATCAATGTGTTGCTAAATGTTTGCCTTTTCGAGACATCTTTGTTTTTCATCGTAAATAACTAAACGAGATATAATTATGGCTGAATTATGTAATCACACAAAATAGATTGTAGTTGTGAGTTATGGTTGAATGATGTAATCACATAAAATGAGTTACTATTGTGAAATTGCAATAACTATTTATATAAATTAGTGAATTTCATTTACAATTCTATATCATATGATTATTGAGATGTTGTTATTGCTCTATTTCTTCTTGTTATTTTACACGAGTTATTCCGCATTTTTCATGTCAATAGTAGTTGGTAATAATGATTCTTATATTATTGACTTTGAATATAAGATGCATGTGTATTTTTAAAGTTTAAGTTATATGTATGTTTTTAGAATTAAGATGTGCATTTGTGCTTTTTTAATTAACTGATACACATTTTTTATAATAGTTGATAATGGAATTATTAATTTAATAATGTCATGTATTTATTTATTTTACAAATAAATAGAGAGAAGTTCAAGTACTACTGTTAATTCAACTACTTCTGGTTAAAAAGATTCGATAATCCAGCTTAGGCTTGCGCTAGATTGGTTCTTAGAATTAAGAACCATACCATTTGTTTGATTGTAAGAAGCATTTGAAAGGCAAAGGAATCACCAAATTAAAAGGCATTTAGTTGAGATCAAAGGTGATGTAGAGCCTTGTAAGAAAGTAAGTTAAGATGTGAAATTGCAAAATGAAGTCTTCACTTAAAAAGTATCAACATGAGAAAGATAAAAGCCGAAGACTGAACTATGAAATTAGTAGTGGAAGTTTCTTTTGTAGTGGTCAAGATGATAGTAGAGATGTTAAGGGTGTTATTCCTACCTAATAAGAAAGAAATGTTGTACTTGATATGAGTAGGGATGGCAAAAAGGCTCGGGCTAGGCTAGGCCTCAGGCTTAGTTTTTTAAGCCTAGTCGAGACTTGGGCCTGGGTGGTCTGGTCTTAGGCTTCTTGGGCCTGGTAATGTAAAATGACTTTGTTTTTCCATAAAATGATGTTGTTCTACATTTTAAAAGAAATAAAAATTTGAGTTGGGCTTGATTTGAGCTACTTTTAGCTCGATTGGGCGGAGGCTCAAGCCTAACCTGACCCATTGCCATCCTTAGATGTGAGGAAAAGAAGAAGATATATGTCTAACTTTTTTATACCATAAACAACTCTTAGAGCTCATCCTTCTATTCATAGTACCTTATAATCAAAAGAAGCAGCTCATAATATAGACATGACAATGACTAGATGGTGGTATAATTCACGTATAGCATTCAATGTTATCTAATCTTATTATTACCAATCTGTAATGGATATTATTGCCTCTTATAGTCTAGGATATAAAGCTCATTCAATTGATGAATATAAAGGTAAACTTTTGAGTAGCTCTGCTGAAGAAATAAACAACTATTTAGATGAACGAAGAATGACTTTAGCTACTTATAAGTGTTTGATCATATGTAATGACTGGATAAATACGTGAAATGAGCATATTATCATTTTTTATTTATTCTATAAAAGGGATAATATTTTTGAAGTCTATTGATGTATCTAGCCTTATTAGAAATGTTGAAACTTTGTTTCAAATTTTTGATGAATTTGTGAATGAATTTAGGCCAGAAAATATTGTTCAATTCATTAATGACAATAATTCTTCTTAAAAAGCAATTAGAAGAAGATTGCAAAGCAAATATAATTATTTTTATTGGACTCTTTATGTTTCACATTGCATTGACCTAATGTTGGAAAATATATGAGATGTTATATATTTTCTTATGCAGATATAATTATTTTTATTAGATTGCTCGTGTTACAATTGCATTAAGTTAATGTTAGAAAATATAGGAGATGTTAGATATTTTCCTATCATTGATGAGACTATGTAGAAAGACAAAAAATGACTATGTACATCTATAATCGTGCATAAGTTCTAAATTTAATGAAAAGATTTAGTTGTAGAAATTTGGGTCATCTTGTTATTATAAGATTTGCAACTAATTTCTTATCACTTCAGTAGTTTGTTTTAATGAAGAAAAAGTTGAGGCAAATGTTTACAAGTGATAAATAGATTGCATCTTATTGTGCTAAGCCTAATGCTGGTTTGGAGGATTTTAAAATTATAGTTAAAGATTATGAATTTTTGTCTCAATGTTAAAATTCCATTCAAGTGTGGGAGCCTTTGGTGATGGTACTTTGTCTAGTTGATGGTGATAAGAAGGAAATAATGAGCTATTTTTATGATACCATAAGGAGAGGGAAGGAAGCAATCAACACTAATCTAAAAAATAAGCCTTTTTTGTACTCAGCTTATCTTTCTATCATTAATGAGAGATGAGACAGGCAACTTTACTCTCTATTGCTTTCAGTTAGAAAATTTTTGAATCCTAGTGTCCATGTTATACCAAGTTTTACCAAGAAAGTTGAAGTTAATAGGGGAATGGTATTAACAATAACAAAATTGTTGCCCATGAGATGATGTAAGATTTCCTAAGCTCATAAATGGAGGTTTATAAAGATGCTTTTAGTGATTTTGGGGTGGACATTACTATTCGTGAAAGAGACAAACTTAATCTAGGTGTATTTTTTTTCACTTTTGTTACTTGTTAAAAATTAATCGTTACTTTATTTTGTTTATAATTTTACTTTTATTGTCTTATAGTTACTTAGTGAGACCAATTCAGAAGTGGTGTTCTGAAATAGCAAATGTTTACAATTCAAATTCTTAGTCAATGTGTGAGTGCAAAATGGTGTGATGGGAATTCAAGCATATTTGAATATATTCAATCTAAGAAAAAGAGTAGATTGAAACATAAAAGATTGAACAACTTGGTCTTTATTCGATACAATTTAAAACTTTTTAGAATACATGTTATTACCATTATTATGTTGAATATAATTTATTGTAAATTCTTAACAATTTTATTTTATTTTTTACTAAGACTCTTAATAGACCAAGTAGTTTTATAGATCAAATTTACCTTGACCATATTGAAAATTTTCCAGATTGAGTTTATGAGGAGCCAAGTTTGATAGATGAGCGTGACTTAGAAGATAACCTTGGATGAAAAAGTATTGACACATCATTTGATGCAATGAATTTGAATGATGTTGATGATGAGACTCTTCACAATTAGAATTGGCAATAGGCTGAGTCAGGTCTAAGCCCAACTTGACATATGGTCAAACCTCATCAGGCCCAGGAAGTACAAAGCTCGAAACCTGACTTTGGCTAACTTAGTCCAAAAATTTTTAAATTAAAATAAAAGGGACTTTTTTTCTTATAATCATTAGGTTTTTATCTTTGTCAACCCAAGCTTGAGGTCGACCTAAAGCCAGATTAAATCGAGCTTGACCCATTGACCTAGGGCCAGGTTGGGTTAGGCCATACTTAGCCCGAACTAGTTAGCTAAGCCTATTCTCAATTATGAGAAATTTGTACCAAATGAGAATTGTGGTCAATGTGTTGTAAGTGAATATTCAATTGAATGAAGTTGCAATTTTTTTTAATTTCTTCTCTTCTTTTAATTTTACTTGTATTTGATGCATATCTTACATTATATAAATATAATATAAATATAACTATAATTGTTTTCGTTTTACGTTTCAAGTTTCACTTTTAGTTCGTTGTATTCTTAGGCATGAACTCTTGTAGTAATACTTATAGAGTCATAGAACTTTATTATTTTTTTGTTTGATGATTTGATTTAAATATTATTTATTATATGTTAAACTTATAATATTTTAAGTACTTTGTATTATCATTACTTTTATATTTATATGATGATGAAATGATCATTTTTTATATTAATTGTAGTCTTAATTTATATGTGAAATATGTAAAAATAATATTAACAAAAATAAATAGATTGTTATTATTTTAAATTTCCATTGTTATGATTTGGAGAAAAGGTTAATGTAAAATTATAAATTATATAGGACGATATATTAAAATACAATTTTTTAATTTAAAAAAGTTTAGGGACTATTTTATAATTTAAAAAATTATCTAAAATAGTTTATGGTATTGACCGATACTATTACAATATTGCACTATAATCGAATTGGATAACAATAAGATATTTATGCTATTAAATTAAGGTTAAGTAACTGCTTTAGAACAAATCGTGAGAAGAACAAAAACTATAGGCTGCTAACCTAAGATCACACCATAAAACTTTGCCTCATTCTAGAAACAGGCCATCGACGTGGGTTATGATTGAGTTTTGTAATCTCGCGGGGATTACTTTGATCCTTAGATGTGTACTTGACACCAAATAGTAAGAACCTATAGCAAAACTTAAAGAGGAATTGGAAAATTGCAATCAATATTGTGACACAATTTGAATGTGCCAAGTATTTTACTTTTGATTGTTGGATTTTCTATCTGGATGTTTACTGAATTTCCTTGTTTATTTAGCTTCTAAATGATTCTCTTTTACTATTGATACACATAGAAGTCTTGTCTCCCTTTTGAATAATCTCAAGTGTTATAAAATATATTGGAATTAGAGAAAAGTGGGAAATTTTAGCACAGAAGGGTTGAAAGTTTCAGGTAATGCACCATAAGGAATTAGTATTATGGTGATTTACAAGTTTTTTAGGTTTCCTTTATCGATTTAAATTTGTTTTTGATGAGCAGTGTTAGGTGTTTGGCAGATATGATTAAGTGATTGGCCAGAAAAGAGGAAGGAAGAATCTAAAGAAAGAAGCAAAGGAAGATGACTAAATACTTGAAAATGGTCAAAACATCATGCAAGTGGTCTCTCTTAGAGGTTTTAATCTCATTAAGGCACATATGCTCATTATACTTGGCGTTACAAAGGTTTTCCTAAACATCGAACTTATACCAAAGTCACGTGTACTCCTTTGCATGACAATCTTAGTTAGGTTAATTTAAACAAGACTCAGCCTTCTAGCATATAATTGTTGACCAACAAACTTTGTTCTCGAACGCCTCACAACCTTGTAGTGTTTAACTCACACATTTAAGTAAAAATAATACGAAAGTATTAAATAATCATAGATAACAATAAACACACAAGAGCCATGGTAAAAACCAAACTTTATTACTTCCCTAAAAGTATACAACAGAATGCTCTCTCATAATATGTTACCTTCCTCTCTATCTCTTCTCTCTAAGAGCAAGACTCATATAAGCTATTTATAAGCACCTATGGTTTTATAATTCTGAATTTTAATTAAACTGAACTAACTAAATTACATTTTATCCTAACTAGATTACATCATGCTTACCAATTGGATGACACCCACCCAAATAGATCTCTATTTAATAGGATTTAGCTACATCATAACTAATATGATAAGAGATTATATTTAATTAAGAATGATACATCTATATCCATAAAAAAATTAATTATCTTTAAATAATCCTCTCACATAATCTTTATCTTTTAGAGCTGATGTATATCTATTACTATCTTATTCACTACATCATCCAAGATCTCCCCTCGATCACTATCCATTGATGATGATTTATCTAAGCCCAAGGCCTTTCATAGTACACTGGTCCAGTCCAATGCTTACCTAAGTAAAGTTCATTAGTCATGGTCCATTTATTTAAGACAACGTTAAGTTTTTAAAGCTCTCACATATCTCCCTCACATATGTGATCTACCTGACCTTTAACCCAAGGTCCATCTCAAGTTGTCTTTTAGTCTCACATCTGAATCTTACATCTCATTGAAGATTTCTACTAATGTGCACCAATGCATGCCAACTCATTAACAATGCCCATTTTTCTTACCTACTTACAAGTCTTTTCCTTGTTCCATTACCTCAAGTGTCAAACATTGGTCAAATGCTTGCATGATTTCTCTATTAGGACTTAAGGGTTTAACAAACCACCCCCATCAGAAGAACTCGCACCCTTATTAAAATAATCTATAGATACTCCTTTAAATATGGTTCCCTCAAAGAATCCTTAGTCATTGGCACATCTCCCACGTACTATATTCCCTCCCTTTTGGTTTATCCTTGCTTTTGTTCAATCACTTTTTCATAACGTTCATTGTGCCTAATAAAACATAATTATTGAAGTAGACTTCTTCCGTCTAGTCATCTTCTCCTTCTCCTTGATCCTTCACGACCATATAATTTATTTACTCTGCACCTACCTTCCGTCTTAAACATTTGTGAGTAAAATGTGGCCCTTCACAAATGAAATAAGCAATATCATGTTTTGTTTGATTCTTGGACTTAAATTGAGAAGATTCACTTACCATCTTCTTGCCTTTCTCCAAGCTATACTTTGTCCCACCATTCTTTTTTCTCTCTTTGCTAACTAGAATTGGTGGTGGCATTTGGAGATCTACCAAGGTTTTCGTAGCCACTATCACGCTTGGGAGGTCTTTTATGTTTTACCTCCAAAGCTCCATTTATGCCTAACCTTGCAAGTAGCTTATGAAGTTGAATAACTTGTTTTCCTCAAACATGTTATGAACGTCCAACATCAAAGATGTGAATTTCCTTACATACTCCCATACCAAGCCATTTGCTTTAACCTCTTCAAAGCTTCCCTCATGAGCCATGAAGTGTTATTGTGGAGGAACTAATCTGTTGGCTCCTTTTTTATCTTCTCCTAAGTGTCAATGAGAGGTTTATTCGCACTGATGTTGTTGGAAGTTCTCGCTCTCCGCTGCAGCTTTGCATCCTCCACTATATATATAGTCATTATTAACACCTTCTCTGAATTGAACACCTTTGTGGTTGCAAAGTATTGCTCCATGTCTAGTAACAAATTTTTAAGCTCTTTGGAACTCTGTTCGCCATAAAAAAAACTTGGGGCTCTGATACTTTGACAAAAGTGCTTTTACCACATCCAGCATCTTGCGTTGCAACAATATGCCTTAGGATCGTGATCACCAATCTAGAATCCTTTTGTGCCATTATCAAGTCAGTTACTTGATGTTACAACTAATGGATCAATACCTCCAAAATCTTGAACCAAGATGAGTAAGAAGTGACCTCTTCCTCCCCTTAAGGAATTAGCCTTATGAGTGCCTCCATTATGTTGATATGTTTTGTCAAACTACTACCTCCTGCCATATTAATAGTTTAGCTCTAATACTAGCTTTACAAAGGTTTTCCTACATGCTGAACTTATACAGAAGTCACATCTACTCCTTTGTATAACAATCTCACTTAGTCCTATTTAAGCAAGACTCAGCCTTCCCACATGTGATCATTGACCAATAAAACTTTGTTCTTGAACACCTCACGACTCTCGTAGTGTTTAACTCAAACATTCAAGTAAGAATTCTACTAAAGTATTAAATAATCATAGGCAACAATAAACACAACAAAGCTACAGTGAAAACAAAACTTTATTACTTTCCTAAAAGTATACAAAGGTTTTCTCTCATTGTGTTCGCTTTTTATCTATCTTTCTTCTCCTGGAGTAAGACTTAAATAAGCTATTTATAGGCACCTCTACCTTTAAAATTTAGAATTCTTATTAAACTGAGCTAAATAGATTACATCTGATTGTAATCATATTATATCACACTAACCAATTGAATGACACCCTATCTAAATAGATCTCTATCTAATAGGATCTAGCTACATCAAAACCAATAAGATAAGAGATTAAATTAACTAGGAATGATACATCCATATCTATAAAGAACATCCTCCCACATAGTCTTTATCTTTTAGAGCTATTGTGTATCTATTATGATCTTATTTGCCACATCACTAAAGATCTCCCCTTAATCTCTATCTATTAATGATGAGTTATCTAAGCCAAAAGCCTTTCGTAACACATTAGTCAAGCCCAATGTTTACCCATATCAAATCCATTAGTAATGGTCCATCTATTTGAGCCCATATTAAGTTTTTAGAGCTCTGACATGTCTCTCTCATGCATGTGATCTAACTAACCTTTAATCCAAGGTCCATCTCAAGTTAAGGTTTGATCTCACATTTGAATCTTATATTTCGTCGAAGATTTCTATCAACGTGCACCAATGCATGCCAACTCATTGACAGTACCCGTTTTCTTACCTACTTATAAGTCTTTGCCTTGTTTTGTCACCTTGAAAGTGAAACATTGATCAAGGTTCGTCAATGCCTGCATGATTATCTTATTAGGACTTAAGAGACTAACACTTGGTTATTATTTTTTGCTTTCTATGTATAACCTCCAAAATTTTGATCTTTTCTCATTTGTGTGTCCAAATATGTGGTCGAGCTCTGTTAAATGGTTATTGATTATATTATTTTATAGATATTGCCTAGATTTTTGATTGAATTTTTCTATAAAGCTAGCCTGTCAGAAATAATCCACTTATTTGCAGAAGATTTTGTTTTCTCTAATTCACTCATATATAAGGAGATTCAGTGCTTGTGATTATTTTTTTGTTATCATCACATCATTGCGTCTACGTTCAAGCTTATAGACAGAAGAGGTGAGAAGTCATTAGCATTGTTTCCAGCCAAGTTTTAGAGGAGCATGTGGATAAAACAAGCACTGTCTCAAGTAATTAAATCCAAACCTTTTGTTGCTTGTGTGTTAGTTAACTTTGGTAATTGGCTTATATAAGGGATGGCTCTTAAGTTTACCATATTAACATTTTTATTTTATTCCTACTATCCCGTAATGGAGTGGAAAATATTAAGTTGTTCACTTTGTATGGTCAATATGCAGGGAGATCTTTTAAGGTTGAAGAAAGTGGAAAGGAAAAGGCTTTAGAATCTGGTCGCAAGGATGAAGAAGTTCAGGTGCTTTAGAAGTCTACTGATTGGTTTGTTCTCTTATATCTATTAAAAGTTACAAGCCATCATAAATTTTCCATTACAGTTCCCTTATGTCATTAGGGCAGTGGCAGACATTATTGCAATTTATTTTGTCTGAGTCCAACCTTAATATGCTTATTGCCCATCAACCTTTGCAAGGATACCAAAGTAAAGTAGCTAGTTTAAAAGACTCTATGGATCAAAAGTATGATGCACTTTTAAAATTGGTTAGTTTAAATTACATGGTTAGGGACTTCTAGCTATTGCATTATTTCATATTTTCATTCTCTTATTGTCATTGTGTATGGTTCTTTATCATGTTTCATTCAATTCCATTCACAGGAAATATTCGAGTCAACAGCTTTACCATATTCTAACGAAATTTTGAATAAGATCAATTCCAAACAAGAAGAAAACGAGCTTGACTTTAGTAATGATGGTGATGGGCTTCCTCACTTAAAAGCCAATGTGAATAAAATTCGGCCACCAGAGTTGCTATTGGTTGACCATTTAGATTCAGGATCAAGAACAAATTCTTAAACCGATAACAATATATCCAACCATTTATGACATGTTAGGGAAAGAGGGGGAAAGAACAACAATCTTTTTTTTGTTAGTACTTTTTATTATGAATCTGATGCAGGCTTTTATAATGAAGTTTAAATCATAACCACTTTATCTTAACAAATAAAAGTTTACTTTTCTATCAAATATAATAGATCTTATCTTTACTATTCTATCTCATTACTCTCAAATTTATTTTTAAGCAAAGATCACATCTTTAATAACTTTCAGTCATTCTCCAACACGACAAAGGTGATGTAGACTACTAAAGGGAAATGCATTTCTACTCTTCTTTCCTAATATGCCAATGGATTCTTCCTATACTAAAAATTGCAAATTGGAACAGTTCTGTGGTGGCTTATTTTGCCTGAAATAGTTTGGCCTAATAGGAAAAAAAAGAATCTCTTTAGCTGGATTTTTCGGTCGAACGTAGCTAGAATCTTATAGAAGCTAATCTCATAATTTTGTTTGAACTTTTAACCAAAAGGAAAAGGAAAAAGTCTATTCTTTTAAAGCCTTTGAAATGTGTACCAAGATATCCCGGACTCCTTTCATTTGCATGTAAACATGCCTTTGGTTTTCCAGGAGAAGGAATTCAAAGAATCAGCAATTCAACAAAGAATAACTATGTTCTTCTCTTTTTTTTGGTTCAAAAAATTTATATCAATTTTTATTTTATAATTAATATTAAGAGAACAAAGTTTATCAATCCTTATTAATAACTTATTCTATTAATATTAAATTTGGTTTTATTTAACTTATTTATAATCTAGACCTGGGTTCGACAGAAAAAGAAACTTCGAAAATTGGGAAAGGCTAGCTATCCAATTCTCAAATTCTCACAGGTGAGGCCTTGGTTTATCACCTAAGGCTGATTTCTGGCCCGACCAGACCTTCGACCTCATTTGGTTGTTGGTTGATTAACCAAAAAATAGATGATTGACTCAAATCAACTGGTTGACTTTATAAAAAAGCTACTTGAGTTGTTTGGTAATTAGTTAGTTGGGTTGGCTGATTCAACCCAACTAACTGAATTTGGTGAAGCTCCCTTAGAGGAGCGTTTTAACGCATCAGCTAATTTATTTTACTTTAAAGTCCATTTTACCCTCTTTTCACTTTATTGTTTGACGATTCATTTTTTAGTTTTCTCTAGAGTCTTCTTCGCGCTCTTCCTTGCATCTCTCTGTGAGAACTGATGTTCACATTTTTGTATCTTCTTCTCCTACAACAATTTTGTATTTGTCATCATCAATCATGAGCAACGAATGGTAAGCCGATTACTCAACTCAACTTTTTCTTTCTCCTTTTTCTTCCAAGTTCATTTCTTATTTTTTTTGGGTTTCTGTAGCGATTATTTGTTTAAGCTTTTGCTAATCGAAGACTCCTCCATTGGTAAATCATGTCTGCTTCTAAAATTTGCTGTAAGATGACTCTCTCTCTCGCCGAACGATGATCAGGGTGATAGCCACTTTCAGAAATTGCAACATCAACTTACAAGAGTGTTAAAAGGTTTTTCTTCCCTTCTCTTGAAGTGAAAAGTGAAGTTTACAATCCAGAAGTTCTAATTAGCTAGAACCGTCAATGGGCAAGCTTTCAATTACAGTACTTGGTAAGTAAAGTGAATTAGTTGCATACGAAAGCAATAGTTATGTATGTAGGGATGATTTCTAAAAGCACTCGATTGTGGAGCTTTTTCTTTTCAAAATTTCCTTTGCCCTATCCTATTTTGATTATTTATTTAGTGCCTGATTTCCATGTAAATTTGAATTCTTTGCTTAGTTGATAGATTGTAGCTCCTAGATTTTTGGGAAGCTAGCAATTTGTGTCGCTGCAGTAATTTCCTTTTTTCTTGGGGTTGTTGTGTTCATTTTCTTTGCATTGGATAATGTTGCAGCTTCAAATCCTAGTGTTTTCATAACATCTATAATCCATTTTGTCTTCTACTTTCTGATTATGTTCTTGAAGAATCTGTATCTTTTGCATTTGCATTCATAGGACATCTTTAATCTATATCTTATGAATGCAATACCTATGTGCTGATGCTTTTAGCGATATTTGTAAATCATGAAGTGTTTGTTGATAGATTTGAAGAGATACTCAATTATACGGAATTACAGTATTTTGGATCAATCATGACATTTTATAGAATGCTCTTTTGCA